>JANDJZ010001022.1:0-20043 GCA_027943245.1 Acanthamoeba sp. SK_2022b | reverse complement strand
GGCTGTCCGACTTCGGCGGCCTCGATCTGGAACGGCGCCAGGTCATCGCTGACCTCACGCTGCACTACAACGGCTGGTGAGCCGCGCCTGGCAACCACCGTCCTTTCATCCCACCCCACGAGGGACATGCGTCCCCGTTCGGGGCCATGTCCCTCCTTCCTTTCGCAGGAGCGGCCATGTCCCGAATCACCATCTTCCACTGACCTGCACCGCCCGCCACCAGGGCGGCCCGACGCCGCCGCCGGCTGACCGGTTGCCACTTCATCCACTCGCTGGGGTTCAATCCCCGGCAGGGGATTGCCTCGGCCATCCTCTGCTGGAGGAATCCCATGTCTCATTCCAAAAACCCCTTCGTCCGCGGCTACGATGGCCTGTCCGTGCAGCGGCTGCTGGCGATTTCCTACGACGACGACTGCCCCCTGAGCTATCTGCCGCTGCACGTCTCGCAGTCGCACCTGCCGGACAGCCAGGTCGAGCGCCATGCCTGCGTCTTCTGCGACGACTTCGCGCTGATCACCGAGGGCCAGAACGTGCCGCCCGAGCTGGACGCGCAGTGCCCCAGCCACGGTATCGCCCGAAACCTCGTCTACGCCGTCATGGCCGAAGAAGCCGGCCAGCCGCTGCACGTCGGGGATACCTACTCCGAGGAAGCCGCGCGCGAGGTGGTACGCCGCCTGCGCTTCGAGACCGGCTTCTACAGCCGTGCTTGGGAAATCAGTTCGGCGCATATCACCGAGGAGGCCGGCCGCTATCTGGCCAACCTGGCCGACATCGACACGCCGACCCGTTTCCTGTTCGTTGCCTTCCGCATTCCCTACAGCCCCGCGGTCGGCGTGAAGCTGATCGCCACGCCCTGGACGGACGAGAACCTGCAACGGGTCGAAGGCATCACCGCCGAGCGGTTGCGGCGGGCGCATCGCCGGAAAGGCATGCCGGAGTCCCTCGTCGAGGTGCTCCACCTGGCCGCGCTCGCCGACGTGCGCCTGCTGATCTTCGATGCCGACGCGCCCGTGCTGGACGGGCTGACGCTCTACGACGACGAGTAACCCGCAACCCATTCGAGCCCCCATGTCGGGGCTCTTCCTTTTCACGGAAGGCGGTGGCGGCTGCCGTGTTCAGAAAACGATTGCCCGCAATGCCCGAAATCCATGACGTCTGATGCCCAGGCCAATCCGTGAACTATCGGCAATGCAAGGCGGCGATCAGCGGACAGGACACATTGCCTTGATGCGCGTGGCATTCACCGACCAACTTGGACAAGGCTGCCTCGATCCGGGTCAGGTCGGCCAGCTTGGCTTGCACGTCGTCCAGCCGCTGCGACGCCAGTTCCGCTGCCTCGCTGCAATGGGTGCCATCCTCCAGCCTCAGGAGCTGCCCGATCTCGTCCAGGTTGAAGCCCAGACGCTGGGCGGCCTTCACGAACCTCACCCGCGCCACATCAGCGCCGCTGTAGCGGCGGATGCTGCCGTAGGGCCGGTCCGGTGTCGCCAGTAGCCCCTTGAGCTGATAGAAGCGGATTGTCTCGACATTGACCCCGGCCGCCTTGGCGAAGGCGCCGATGGTCAGGCTATCCGGTTCGGTGTTCATCGCGCTTGACTCCGTAGTTAACTACGGAAGTAACGTTACAGCATCAAGCGAAACCTCGAAAGGAGAAACCTCATGTCGGAACCGCAATCCGGGCGCGGTGCCTTGGCCGCCGGCGGCCTCGCCGCCATCCTTGCCTCGACCTGCTGCCTCGGCCCGCTGGTGCTGGCCGCGCTCGGCTTTTCCGGCGCCTGGATCGGCAACCTCACCGTGTTGGAACCGTACCGGCCGGTCTTCATCGGTGCAGCGCTCGTCGCGCTGTTCTTCGCCTGGCGCCGCATCTTCCGGCCGGCCAACGCCTGCAAGCCGGGCGAGGTCTGCGCGATTCCGCAGGTTCGCACGACCTACAAGCTCATTTTCTGGATCGTGGCTGCCCTGGTGGTGGTCGCGCTCGCCTTTCCCTACGTCCTTCCGCTGTTCTACTGACAGGAGATCATCATGAAGAAACTTGCCGCACTCGTGGCCCTGGCCGCCACCCTTGCCACACCCGCCTGGGCCGCCGTCCAGACCGTCACGCTGTCCGTGCCCGGCATGACCTGCGCGGCCTGCCCGATCACGGTGAAGAAGGCGCTCTCCAAGGTCGAGGGCGTCAACCAGGTCGACGTGAGTTTCGACAAGCGTGAAGCGGTCGTGACCTTCGACGACGCCAAGACCACCGTCCAGAAGCTGACCGAGGCCACCACCAACGCCGGCTATCCGTCCAGCATCAAGCGCTGAACATGGAGTGACGCCATGACACCGATTGCGCGTATCGCCGACAAGGCCGGGGCATTGGGTACCGTCGTTTCCGCGATGGGCTGCGCGGCCTGCTTTCCCGCGCTCGCCAGTCTGGGTGCAGCCATCGGGCTGGGCTTCCTCCAGCAGTACGAAGGCCTGTTCATTTCCCGGCTGCTGCCGCTGTTCGCCGCCCTGGCGCTGGTGGCGAACGCGCTGGGTTGGCTGCGCCACCGGCAATGGCACCGCAGTCTGCTCGGCATGGTCGGCCCAGCCATCGTCATCGTCGGCACGGTCTGGCTGCTTGCCACCGCGTGGATGCGGCCCCTGGTCTACACGGGAATCGCCTTGATGGTCGGTGTGTCGATCTGGGATCTGGTGTCACCGGCCAACCGCCGCTGCGGGTCGGAAGAGTGCGCACTCCCCCCGAAACACGGATGAAGCGGTCACGACAAGAGGAATGAGACCATGACACAACTGAGAATCACCGGCATGACCTGCGAATCGTGCGCGGCCCATGTCAAGGAAGCGCTGGAGCGGGTGCCCGGCGTGCGTTCGGCCGAGGTGTCTTACGCCAAGGGCAATGCGACCCTGGCCATGACCGCAGAGACTTCGACCAACGCTCTACTCGCCGCCGTCGTCGGGCTCGGATATCGGGCCGCGCTGGCTGACGCACCAAGCGCGCCGCCGCGCGGCGGGCTGCTCGACCGCGTGCGCGAATGGGTTGGTGGCGGAAGCCAAGCCGGTCACGGCAACGGCAAGCTGCACATCGCCGTCATCGGCAGCGGCGGGGCGGCGATGGCCGCTGCGCTCAAGGCCGTCGAACAGGGTGCGCGCGTCACGCTGATCGAGCGCGGCACCATCGGCGGCACCTGCGTGAATGTCGGCTGCATCCCGTCCAAGATCATGATCCGTGCCGCCCACATCGCCCATCTGCGCACGGCGAGCCCGTTCGACGACGGCATCGCAGCGGCAACGCCGGCCATCCTTCGCGAGCGGCTGCTTGCCCAGCAGCAAGCGCGCGTCGAGGAACTGCGCCACGCCAAGTACGAAAGCATTCTGGACAGCAATCCAGTCATCACGCGGCTGGCGGGCGAGGCCCGGTTCAAGGACGCGCGCACGCTGACCGTGGCGACCGCAGACGGCGGCACGCGCGAAGTGAGTTTCGACCGCTGCCTGATCGCGACCGGCGCAAGTCCGGCGATCCCGCCGATCCCCGGCCTGAAGGACACGCCGTACTGGACCTCGACCGAGGCGCTGGCGAGCGACACGATCCCTGTGCGGCTGGCGGTGATCGGCTCGTCGGTGGTGGCCGTTGAACTGGCGCAAGCCTTCGCCCGGCTGGGCAGCCAGGTCACGGTCCTGGCGCGCAGCACGCTGTTCTTCCGCGAGGACCCGGCCATCGGCGCGGCTGTGACCGATGCCTTCCGCGCCGAAGGGATAGCCGTGCTGGAGCATACCCAGGCGAGTCAGGTGGCTTATCAGGACGGTGAATTCGTGCTCACGACCGCCCAAGGTGAGCTGCGTGCCGACAAGTTGCTGATCGCCACCGGCCGCAGCCCGAACACGCGCAGCCTGAATCTCGAAGCCGCCGGCGTGACGGTGAACCCGCAAGGCGCCATCGTCGTCGATGACGGCCTACGCACGAGCGCGCCGGACATCTATGCTGCCGGCGACTGCACCGACCAGCCGCAGTTCGTTTACGTCGCGGCGGCCGGCGGCACGCGCGCGGCCGTCAACATGACCGGCGGCGAGGCGGCGCTTGATCTCACCGCAATGCCGGCCGTGGTCTTCACCGACCCGCAGGTCGCCACCGTCGGGCTGTCCGAAGCCGAGGCCCACCTCAAAGGAATCGAGACCGACAGCCGCACGCTCACGCTCGACAACGTGCCGCGTGCCCTCGCCAACTTTGACACGCGCGGCTTCATCAAGCTGGTGATCGAAGAAGGCTCACGTCGCTTGATCGGCGTGCAGGCGGTCACGCCAGAGGCGGGCGAACTGATCCAGGCGGCCGCGCTGGCGATCCGTGCCCGCATGACGGTGGAAGAACTTGCCGACCAGTTGTTCCCTTACCTAACGATGGTCGAGGGGCTCAAGCTCGCGGCGCAGACCTTCAAGAAGGACGTGAAGGCGTTGTCCTGCTGCGCCGGGTAACGGAAAGGAGGAAGCGATGGACGGTTACACCATTTCCAGGCTCGCCGGCGTGGCCGGTGAGCGAGCGGAACCGCCGCAGCAACGCTAGGCAGGTCAGATTGGCGATCAGGGCAATGCTGCCGAAGGTCAGCATCAGGGTGCTGGACGGCGTTACGCCATGCAGGAGCTTCTGAACGATCTCGGCCACGATCACGCCGAAGAAGCCCAGGATGATTACGCCCTTTGCGAGTGCCGCGCCGGCTTCCCACTTCGCACCGCGGTGCAAGGCAAAGAGGCTCAATCCGTAGACCAGCGCGTCGCCGAGCATGTCGACCGAATCCCCCATGAGAGCGGAGGGAGTGGGAAACGAGGCCGGCGCTGAACTCGACCAGAAACATCACCGCGTTGATGGCGAGGACCACCATCAGCACGCGGTGCGTTGGCTGGCCTTGTCCGCCAGGGCGGCCAGCTCGGCGCCTTTGTTGGTGCAGCACTCGTCCATGTCAAGCCTCCTGGGACGCGGTTTCGCCCTTTTCTTCACTTGCGACCGGCACCCCGATGGGACGGGCAATGGCCTCGCTCAGCGACAGCGCCTTGAGGTGGTCCCACTTGGAAGCACGATATCGCTTTGACCTGCTCATGCCCCAGCCTTCATCGGTTCCCGGAACAGATGACGCGGCAGCCACCAGAGGTAGAACACCATCCCGAACAGCTCCACCAACGACTGGAACACGATCACCACCACGGTGGTGTCCCAGCCGGCAGGCAAGGCCAGCGCGAACGGCAGCACGACGAAGGAATTGCGGGTGCCGAAGCTGAAGGCCAGCGTGCGGCCGGTGTCCATCGGCAGCCGCAACCACCGGGTGAGACCGCGCGCCAGCAGCGCGGCAACCAGCAGGAAGCCGACGAACACCGGCAGCACCATCAGCAGCACGGGCCCGGCATCGAGCACCGTACCGACCTGCGCACCGGCGATCAGGAACACCACTACCGCCAGCAAGGGCACCGGCCACCAGCCGAGTCGCTCGCGCCAGATGGCCCGCTCTGTCCGCGCCTCGACCCAGCGTTCGCTGAGCGCGGCGGCCACGAGGGGCAGCCCGATCAGCGCGAGTGCAGCGGGCAGCATCTCTTCGGTCTTCAGCGCCGCGCTGAAATCGGCCACCGGCAGCATCAGCCAGAGGTAGACCGGCAACAGCAACAGCTGTGCCAGCAGATTGAGCGGCGTGACGGCGATGGCTCGTGCCGGCGTGCCGCGGCCGAGTTGGGTGAAGGTGATGAACCAGTCAGTGCACGGCACCAACAAGACCAGCAGCACGCCGAGGCGCAGGGCCGGGTCGCCCGGCAGCCACTGGAGTGCCAGCCACAGCACCAGCGGATCAGCACGTGTTCCTCGAGCAGGATGGCCAGCACGAAGCGCCGGTCCCGGAAGCGTCGCGTACATGGAGCAACGGCACCTGCACGAAGGTCGTGTAGAGCAGCGCGGCCGGCACCGACCACAACAAGACACCGAAGCGCGGCCCGATCCGGGCGCAACGGTGCCCAGCACCAGGCCGCCTGCGATGGCGGCAAGGTAGATCCAGACCTGGCGGCGTTCGAGGGTCAGTCGGTCCATCAGTCGCGCACTCCGCAGGATGGCGAGCGTGCCGGCCAGCATGAAGGTGGCCGCCAAGGCAAACGCCAACACCGGCGAGACCGCCGTCCACACCACGCCGACCGTGGCGCTGGAGAGAAACTTGGCCGTGCCGTTGACGGTGCCCAGCGCGCCCATGCTCATGGTCATGGTCTCGGCCGGCACCATTTCGGCAGTCACGGTGGATTCCAGCGCCTCCTGCACGGCGACATACAGACCGGCGATGCAGAAGATTCCGGCGAGCAGCGCCACGCTGTCGAGGTCAGACCAGAAGGCCAGCGCGGTCAGCACCGCCGTGGCAACACCCAGGCCGTAGCCCGCCACCAGCACGGGCAGGTGGCCGACGCGATCGGCGAGCCAACCCACCGGCCACGACGCGGCCACTTGCACGACATTGCGCCACACATAGAGCAGCCCGGCCACCTGCGCGGCCTGCACCACGCCCATCGACGGGGTGAGCAGCGTGGTGGCGGCGAGGATCAACAAGGTGTGGGAGAAATCACCGACGCCGAACAGTCCGACAGCGCCGAGATAGCGCTTGAACCGGGACGGCAGCCCGCGCAGCGAGCCGAAGAACTTGAGCGCCGGATTCGGCGAATGCTGCGGGTCCTGCACCAATGCGAGGAAGGCCAGCAGCGCCAGCAGGCCGGGAATGAGCGAGAGCCACAGCACGAAGCGGAAGGGGCCGGCGTCGTCGCTCCAGTGCCAGCCCTGAGCGAGCCCCAGCAAGACCACGCCCAACAGCGGGCCGAACACTGCGCCGACGGTGTCCGCCGCGCGATGAAAACCGAAGGCGCGCCCGCGCGTCGCGGGGCTGACCGCCTGGATCACGATGGCGTCGCGTAACGGGCCGCGCAGGCCCTTGCCGAACCAGGACACCATGCGCCCGAGCAGGATCAGCGGCCAGCCCGCGGCCAGGGCGATCAGGGCCTGGCCCAGCGGGGTGAGCCCGTAACCGACCAGCACCAGAAGCTTGCGGTGGCCCAGTTTGTCGGCGATGTACCCCGACACCATCTTGGTGAAGCTCGCCACCGCATCCGCAATGCCCTCGATGATGCCCAGCGCGGCGGCCGGAATGCCCAGCACGGCCAGGAAGCCGGGCAGGATCACGGTGGTGGTCTCGTAGCAGAAATCGCCGAGCGCGCTGGTGATCCCGGCGCCGGCGACGGTGCGGTTCAGCCACCCGTTCCCCTGGACCGAGTTGTCATTGTTGGTGATGTTTTCTGTCACGGTCTTCATGTCGTCGCCCGGACTGCATCTGTCGGCGCATCGGGACAGTGGTGGATCTCGATGGTCGAATGGACGATCTCCTCGTGCACCGACAGGCGCTCACGCACGACGTCCGGCGTCAGCGCGCTGTCGTGGGTCACCACGGTCAGGGCGCACGAATAGACCTGCTTGCCCACGCGCCAGACGTGCAGGTCGGTGATTCGCGCGTCACCGGCGTCCGGCCCGGTTTCCACCACCTCCCGAATCTCATCGACCACGGGGTGATCCATCTCGCGGTCGAGCAGCACCTTGCCCGTATCGGTGATGAGACCCTTGGCCCAGACGGCAACCAACACGGCACCGACGATGCCCATGACCGGGTCCAGCCAGGACCAGCCGTAGATCCACCCACCGACCAGGGCCACGATGGCGAGGACCGATGTGGCGGCGTCGGCGATGACGTGCAGGTAGGCCGACTTCAGGTTGAGATCGTGATGGTCGCCGTGGTGATGCACATGGCCATGATCGTGCCCATGAGAATGACCATGGTCATGATGGTGCGCCTTGCCGAGAATCAATGCGCAAATGACATTCACCGCCAACCCGAGGACGGCGATCACAATCGCTTCCTGGTACTGGATGGGCTGCGGCGAGACGATCCGCTCCACCGAGCCCACCACCATCATCACGGCCCCGCCCAGTAGGAAGATGGCGCTGGCGAAGCCCCCCAGGATTTCGATTTTCCAGGTACCGAATGCGAAGCGCGGGTCCTTCGCATAGCGCCGGGCGGTGGCATAGGCCATCGCGGACAGACCGATCGCGACGGCGTGGGAACTCATGTGCCAGCCGTCGGCCAGCAGAGCCATCGAGTTGAACCACCAGCCCGCAGCGATCTCGACCACCATCATCACGGCCGTGATCCACATCACCACCCGCGTGCTGCGCTCGGCGGCGTCGTTACCGGTATCGAAGACGTGGCCGTGCATCCAGTTGGACAGGTTTTCGGTATGCATGGCGGTTCTCACTTGATGTAGGCGCGCAGTACGTCGATCAATTCTTTGGCCCCCTGCGTTCGCTCGGCGTCGCTGCTGATCGACGGGTCGGCGATATGCGTGCGAACGTGCTCCTCCAGGACTTCTGTCATCAGTCCATTGATGGCCCCCCGCACCGCGGCGATCTGGTGCAGGACTTCGGCGCACCCTTTTTCGGCGTCCAGCGCGCGTTCCAGCGCCTCCACCTGGCCGCGTATGCGGCGCACGCGGCCCAGCAACTTGGATTTTTCGCGGATGGTGTGGCTCACGGCGCGCTCTCGGAGTATGGCATAGGGGGGTATGGTATCAGGAGCGCGTGTCGAAGGCACTTCGCTCAGGCGCGCATCGTCACTGAGGCCCCACCAATGCGGGCATTGGCGAATGCCGATATCCGCTCGGCCCGTCGCTTTCTTCGTGCCACGCTTCCGGCCATGTTCCGCTGACGTCCGTCAGCGACATGCCCAGGCAGCCACGATCTTCAAGGCTGCGATGCGGTTCCGACCGCGTTGATCACTCCAGTTCGCACCGGCATCCATGCGCGAACGCCCATCGGTTCTCGATGGCGATGCCACGAAGCTGTTCCATCAACCCACGCGGGGGTTCCACACCTTCCCCGCCTGGGTCGGGTGTGTCTCCGCAACCTTGTCCTTCAGGAGATTCACCATGACCACTTCCACCGAAAAGTCCTATTTCGATCTGCACATCACCGGCCTCGGGTACCTCAATCGCATCCGCGAAGTGAAGCCCAAGAAAGGCGATGCGTTCCTGGCCTGCGACATCGCGGCTCTGAACGGTCCCAGCGACGACGTCTCGTATGTGCGTTTCGACACGCGCGTATCGGGTTCGGAAGCGCAGCACCTGGTTCGTCGCTGCATCGATGCCGTCGAGGCGGAGAAGAAAGTGATGATCGGCTTCCGCCTGGGCGACCTGTGGACCGACACCTTCACCTATTCCAAGGGGAAGCGTGCCGGCGAGCAGGGTGTGAGCCTCAAGGCCCGCCTGCTGTTCGTCAGTTGGATCAAGGTCGACGGCAAGCTCGTCTACAAGGCCGAACCCAGGCCGACCGAGACCGACGGGCGCGACCCGGAAGTCCCTGTGACGTCCGACGTGCCCGCCGCGCAGCATGCCTCGGCACCGGAGCCTTCCAAGCCCGTCGCCGATGCTGCCGACGACTCTGCCGATGCCCCCGCATTGGCCGCTGCCGAGTCGTTCTGATCCGCAAGGCCCCGTTCCCTGGGGCCTTCCCTCTCATCATCAGCAGGAGCACCTTTCATGATCACCTCCCAGGCCAATTGGCCATCAAGACCATCCACGGCAGGAACGGCGACTTCAACGTCGGCCGCCTTGCGACCTCCATCGGCGAGTTCGTCGTGAAGAACGCCGAGCTCGATCAGTACACCGAAGGCAAGTACGAGGGCGATTTCGTCATCGCCGAAATCCGTCCCTCCACGTACAACGCCAACGGCCGCATGGTCATCGAGATCCGCGCCCTCCTGGGCGGGATGACCTTGTCCAACATCGACGCCCTGAGCCGTGACGAAGCCCGCCGGCTGAGTCCACAGGAAGTCGATCCGATCGACGAGGAAGCGCAGGCTCCCGCGCCGGCAGTGCCCCAGGCCAAACCGAAGGCGAAGCCTCGAAGCCCGCGCGATCCGCTGGTCGATACCACGCCGTTCGGCAGCGAGCCGGCCGCCGCATCCCCCGAGGCCTCGGCCGAGGCGGACGACGCGGCGCTGTTCGGCGCGCTCTGGCCGCTGGGCGAGGTCGTCAAGCTCGACGCCACCGTCGATCGCCGCGTCCTGCGTCAGCAGCGCGACCGTCTCGGTACGTTGGGCTACGAGTTCGCTCCCCTGTCCCAGGACTGGCATCTCGCCAAGGCCTGATTCCAACCGCCGCGCCAGCGGCGTTTCACCACCCGCCGGGGTTCCTCCCCGGTGGGGCGGGGCTCCGGTCTCTTATCCAAGGAGATCGTCATGCAACTCGCATCCCGCTTCGCTTATCGCTCCCCGGTGCTGCGGTCGAATCATCCGCTGTCCGATGACCAGATTCGCACTGTCGCGCCCTCCATCTTCGCGGACACCCCGCACGAGAGCCGCTCCGAGCGGTACAGCTACATTCCCACGGCGGCTGTGCTGACCGAACTGCGCAAGGAAGGCTTCCAGCCGTTCATGGTGTGCCAGACCCGCGTGCGCCAGGAGGACCGCCGCGACTACACCAAGCATATGCTGCGCCTTCGCCATGCGAGCCAGATCAACGGCGCCGAGGCCAACGAGATCATCCTGCTCAATTCGCACGATGGCACCAGCAGCTACCAGATGCTGGCGGGCATGTTCCGCTTCGTCTGCCAGAACGGCCTGGTGTGCGGCGACACATTCGCCGACGTGCGTGTGCCCCACAAGGGCAACGTCACCGACCATGTGATCGAGGGTGCCTACGAGGTGCTGCATGGCTTCGAGCAAGTGCAGGACTCGCGCGACGCCATGCGCGCCATCACGCTCGACGACGGCGAGGCCGAGGTCTTCGCCAAGTCGGCCCTGGTCCTCAAGTACGACGAGCCCGGCAAGACCCTGCCGATCACGGAAAACCAGGTCCTGCATCCCCGTCGCTTCGACGACAACCTTGCGGATCTGTGGTCCACGTTCAACCGGGTCCAGGAGAACCTCGTCAAAGGTGGCCTGACCGGCCGCGGTGCCAACGGGCGCCAGCAGCGCACACGACCTGTCCAGGGCATCGACCAGAACGTCCGACTCAACCGGGCACTCTGGCTGCTTGCGGAAGGCCTGCGCAAGCTGAAAGCCTGACCCTCAAGCGGATCGTGCCCATCGCGGCATGGTCCGCTTCTTCTTTGTCGGGGCTCCCACCCGGCACTTCGCCAAAGCCCAATTTACGCTGCTACGCCCGTATGCCATTATTGATCCGGCCATGAAATATCGAACTCACGCTGCATAGCGGACCGGTTTGTGGTGAAAGTATGCGGCGACGCGTTTCGGGGATTTTGAGAGCTTGCGCAGATGGCTGACGGTTGCCTTCTTCAGTTGTCCCTTGGCTCGAAGCGGAGCCTTCGTTGTGACGGCTTGCTTGAGGTCGGCGTTGAGGCATTCGTCGGGATTGAGTTCTGGGCTGTACGACGGCAGATAGAAAACCTCGATCCGCTCGGTGTTCTCGTCCAGCCATTCCCGCACGACCTTGGCGTGATGAACGCGCAGGTTGTCGAGAATCAGGAAGATCTTGCGCTCGGCGTCCTTGATCAGTCGCTTGAAGAAATCGATCAGGATCTTGGCGTTGAGTGCGCCATCGAAAACCATCCAGCGAACCTTGCCCTGGTTGGTGACCGTCGAGATCAACGAAACGTTCTCGCGCTTGTTGCAGATGCGCACGACCGGTGTTTGACCCTTCGGCGCGTAACCCCGTCCGCGCACATCGTCGGAACGCAGCCCCGTCTCGTCGCCCCAATGAATCTCGGCGCCTTCGGTCTTGGCACGATCGGCGATCGCCGGAAATTCCTCATTCAGCCATGTCTGAACTTCCGCCGGCCGCTGCTCGTAGGCTTTCCTGATCGGCTTCTGCGGCGTGAATCCCCAGCGCTTCAAGTAGTGGCCCACTGTCCGCACCGGCATCTTGAGCCCCGTCTGCTGCCGGATCAGTTCGCCAACTGCCGCCCGGTTCCACAACGCAAACGGCATCTTCATCTGATCCGGCGTCCGGTCGCAGATCATCCGGCGAATGGCCGCCTCCTGATCGGCCGTCAGCGTTCGACCATCGCCCGTTCCCCGGCCTCGCTCGCCAACTGCCACCGCCGGCCACCCTCCGGCCTTGTAGGCTTTCATCGCCGCGATGATCGTGCCCTTGCTCAATTCCGCCTGCGCGACAACGTCATCCAATTTCATTCCGCTCAACCGCAGCTTCACGGCTCGCCGCCGTCGCTCGTTGAGCGCCTCAATTCCCAAAGTTCTCGCGTCTGTTCTTTCCATCTTCATTCAACGCACCAAACGCAAGAACGTTTCAACAATTTATGGCCGCGTCAATAATGCCCTGGGGGCCATCCCCTTATCAGGGAAGTGAAGCGGTTTTCAGGAATGTTCCTTTCGACGGGGTTAAAGAGAATCTCAGATAGCAGTCCACATGAACCAGATGCCGGCCAGCAGCGCGGCCAGGCTGACGCACACGGCCGACAGGCGGATCGTGTGCAGGCGCGACCACAGCAGGAGGCCGGTGACGCTCAGCACGATCAGGCCGCCGGCGATGGTGTCCGACAGCAACACCCAGAAGGCGCTTACGCCGACCGACATGTGCAGTCGCGTCAGCGTGCCGATCGGCGTTGCGTCCTGCGTCTCCACCTTGATGAAGCGGTTGCCGAGGTAGTACTCGGCATTGACGCCGCGCTGCGGGCTTTGCAGGTTGAAGGTCCAGCGTGCGGGTTGCGTCACCTCGCGGTCGGCCCAGGTCACCGTTTTGGCGGGGTCGGCCTTGATGCGCGTTTGCAGCCCCTCGAACTTCAGTTCGGCTTGCAGCCACCGGGCCATGTCTTCCGGCGTCTTGAAGCTGCGCAGCGCCGGGTCCGGCAGCGGGAACTGGGTACTCTTCTGCACCACCTTCTCCACCGGGAGATTCAGGACCGCGCGGTGATTCAGCAGGATGCCGGTGGCGCCGAACAGAAAGCCCAGGGCCGCGCCCCACAGGCCCACGTACAGGTGGATCTTGCGCAGCCAGCGCAGGAACCGCGCGCTGCGGCGAGGCGCGCGCTGCGCCGGGGTTCGATCCGGCGCAGCGCGCGCACCTGGCGGGCAGGTAGCGGGTGTACGGAACGCGGGCATGGCTACCGGGTCGAAACCTTCCATCTCACAGCCTGTTGATTCTGAAGCGGCACGCAACCAGTACGGCAAGCAAGCCAAGGCCTGTCAGAAATTGGCGCAGAATGGAGGAAATGGGCGAGCTGCCGGCAATGGCTGCCTGGCGGGAAAACCGCGGCATCGTGTCGTATTCCGATGCGGCCAATTTCTGGTTGCTCATGATGCGCGGAACGAAGAACGCTCGCCATTCATCCTCGAAGCCATTGACGGCGTGGATATAGCCGAGATAGCGCGGAGCGTCGATTCCCGCCAGACGATCGGCGGACAGCACGGCGGCCAATCCCGGCGAAAGCCAGGCCAAGCGCTCCAGGAAGGTGAAATGGCTGGCACGAACTTCATCGAAAGTCGCCATCATTGGCCGGGCCGTCGCATCGAAGGCGAGGTAACGCGGCAGTCTGACTTGCTGCCAGGGCGGGTTCGCGGCGGGAGCGGCGGGCGTATGTGCCGGGTTGTTTCTGTACCAGGCCGCCAGTAACTCGGACTGCTGTGCTTCGGTCTGGAGCATGGCCTTGCGCAGATCGATGACGGTCGCCAGGCGCGACGGCATGGGTTGTTCCAGATTCGCCGCCCACTCCAAACCGGCCGGTACAGCAAAAGTCAGCGCCAGCCACACACCCAACATGCCCACCGCACCGGCGCCGGAGGATACCGGCAAAAGCGTGAATACCCCGACGATGGCCACCCACACGAAGGTCAGTGCTGCGAGCGTGGCCGCCCACCAGGCGGCGGCTGCCAGCGTCGCGCCCGGATCCAGGGCCAGAGCCAGCAGAGAGGGGATGAGCGCAGCCAGCAACACGGCGCCGAAGCGTATGCCTAGCGCGGCGAAGACGCCTGCCCAGGCATGCCGAGTCTGTGCGCAGACCAGCCGCCAGATGCCTTGCTCACGTTCCTCATGAACCAGGCCATAGCCGAGGCCAATCACCGCCAACGGCAGCAGGAGTGCCACCAAGGTGGAAAAACCGAGCGCGCCGATTTCGCGCAATAGCGGGTTGAAGATCTGGTCGCTGTTGCGGCCATCGGTATGGCGGCTACGCGGGATCGCGTCGATATGGATTTCAGGGCTCAGCAGATCGAACTGAGGCACGCTCAGGGCCAGGCCGCCCTGTGCAGTAAGGCGCACGCTCGGGGCGATGGCGTTGTTGGCGGCGAGCGCCGACAAATCTGGCGCGTTCAGGCCGCCAATGCTTGCCTGGGCTGCCTTTGCCTGTTGTGCGGCAAGGGATTTGTGCCATTGCGCCTCCGCCTGCGCGGCCTGCTCACGCCATGCGCGCGCGCTCAGGCCGCCCTCTACCGCCGCCATGATCAGCACCAGTGCGAAGGCCGCAATCACCCATAGATTGATCGGGTTGCGGACGAAGCGCAGACCTTCCATGCGAAGTAACAAGGTCATGGCGTCAATTTCCTGGCTGAAATGAGCAGAGCCACAGCGGCGGCCAAAGCCCAGAACAAAAGTACGGCAATGTCCATACGGCTGGCCTGCAACGCAAAGGACAGGGGTGGCGCCCGATACTCGAAGCGGTCGACACTGCGCCAATCGGCAGCGCTTCCTTGGCCGCCGACCTCCGTGCCCCGGGTCCGCTGCCAGTCCCACATGTCGGTCAGACCGACGAAGTATTGCCGGTAGGCTTCAGCGGCATTTTCGAAATGCCTTTGCTGCGAAAAGTCCGTCATCGAAAGGCTCATCGACAGCGCCCGCATGGCGATGGATGGACCCAGCAAGGAGCCGGAGCGCATGAATGTCCCTTGCCGCTCGAAGCTATCCCACAGCCGGTCGAAATGCAGCGCATGCACTCGGTTGGAATAGGCGTCCTTGAAGTGGCGGCGGAGTGCGTGAAAGCCCTCCGGCAGGTCTTCCACGCGCTTGACCCCATCGATGGAGCGTCTGCGCCTCGAAAGCCTTCAACCGTGTCGTCGAATCGCCATCCTGGTTCAGCCCATGCTCGATATCCTGCTGGATCGACGCCCAGAACTGCGTGGCGCTGGGGATGGGGACCAGCGCCTCGGCCATGATGGCGCCAACGCGCGGCGCGACCAGGACACTGGACAGCCAGAAGGCGACCAGGACGAAAAATGCCAGGCGGCTGCTCTTGAGCCAGGCCGATGCCGCCATGGCCAGCGCGGCAAAGATGCCGTAATACAGGAGGTAGGCAAAACCCAGCACGACGCCGCGCAGGATGTCGTCGCTACCGACACTGCTGACGCCGAACAACAGGAAGATGCCGATCAAGAGGGACGGCAGGAGCAGCAGGGTAAAGGCCAGCAGCAAGCCGAAGAATTTTCCGAACAGGAGTTTCCTGGCGGACAATCCAAGGCTATGCAACATGCGCAAGGTGCCTTGCTCGCGTTCATGCGTGACGGCGTTGAAGGCCAGCGCCACGATCAGCAGCGGCAACAAGGTATGCAGCACGAACGCGGCGCTCATCTGACCGAAGCGGGTGGCAATGCCCTGATCGGCCGCCGGGCTGAAGCGCGCCAGGTTGCGCTTGTGCGGCTCCAGCCACAGCGCTTGTCCCGTGAACTGGCGCAGGCCGGGGTCGATGGCGGCCAGCGGCGACTCGGGTTTGAAAACGTAGATGCCGAAGTGTGCCGCCTGGTGGGTGCCCTTGACCCCTTGCGCCTCCCATTGCGCGCGCACCGTTTCTCCCGCTGCCTGTTTTTCATTGCGCATGTGCCGATACTCTTGCGTCGCGGCAAGAAAGAAACCGAGCAGCACCGCAAACAGCGATACCGCCAACAGCAGCAGCCGCCCATCGCGCAGGATGGACAGGGCTTCCTTGCGCAGGATGGCGCCGATCATGACAGCCCCCGCGCATGCGCCAGGTATTTCTGTTCCAGTTCGTCATGCGCGACGGTATGCGCGTCGAACGCCTCCACCAGTCGCCCTTCCTTCATGATGCCGATACGGTCCGCCACCTGCTTGGCGTTGAACAGGTCGTGAGTGGCCATCAGCACCGCCATGCCGCGCTCCGCCGCGGTGCGCACCTGCTGGGCGAAATCGTTCGCCGCGCTCGGGTCGAGGCCGGAGGTCGGCTCATCGAGCAGCATCACCTTGGCCTGTTTGGCGGACGCAATGGCCAGCCCGACCTTCTGGCGCATGCCCTTGGAATAGGCACTGACACGCTGATCATGCGCCTGCTCCTGCAGACCGGCACTCGACAGCAGTTCATGCGCGCGAGCGCGGGTGATCTGCAGGCCGGCCAGCGCGCAGAAGAAACTCAGGTTCTCGCGTCCGCTCATGTAGTGATACAGCGCCACATTCTCGGGCAGATAGGCGACAACGGAACGAACCAGCCCGGCATTTCCGTGGGGCGATTGGCCATCGATCAGAATCTCGCCGCCGGCCGGTCTGACAAACCCCAGGAAGGTGTTGATGGTCGTCGTCTTGCCCGCACCGTTGCCGCCCAGCAGCGCATAAACAGTACCCGCCGGCACCGCAATGTCGAGCGCATCGATCACCCGCCGCCGGTTGAAGTCGACCACCAGCTTTCTGGTTTCCAGCAGCTTTGCATCAGACATATGCTGCCTCCTTGCTTGATTGACTAGGCATGATCAGAACTCGGTCACCACGTTGAGGCGTATCTGGCGTGGGTCGCCGAGGGTGACGAGATTGTTGCTGCTGAAGGAGCCGCCGTAGACGGTCTTGTCAGCCAGGTTTCTGACGTTCAGCGCGGCACGCCAGCCCTGGCCCTGGTAGTGCACGGCGGCATCGAAGACGGTGTAGCCGGGGATGGTGAAGTCGTAGGAGTAACCGGTGCGTTCGCTCACATGCCGCAGGCCCAGCCCGAAGCCCCAGCCTTCCAGCGGTCCGGCGCTGACGCGATACAGGCCCCAGACGCTCACGTTGTGGCGCGGCACGTTGTTGACGGTGCGCCCGACCTCGCTTGCCTTGTTGCTCTTCGAGACCTCGGCGTCGGTGTAGGCATAGGCTGCGGTGAGACTGAAGCCGTTGCGCAGATCGGCGGCCACTTCGGCTTCCAGACCCCGGATGTGGTGCTCGCCGGTCTGCACGTTGAACGCGGAATTGACCGGGTCGACCGTCAGCACGTTGGTGCGCCTGAGGTCGTAGGCCGCCACCGATGCCGTTTGCCGCCCGCCGTCGCGTTCGAACTTGACCCCGATCTCGGCCTGCTTGCCGGCCTCGGGCTTGAACATGTCGCCGCTCCGGTCCACGCCGGATACGGGATTGAACGAGTTGGCCAGGCTGGCATACGGGGCCATGCCCGGCAGCACTTCCCAGACCAGGCCGACCATGCCGGTGGTGGCCGAGTCCTTCGGTTCGCTGGAGACCACGGACTTGACTTCGTTGAAGGTACGCGTCGTCACACGATCATGGCGCGCGCCGAAAGTCAGGTGCAGTTGCTGCCCGATACGCAGGTGGTCGCGTGCATAGACCCCGGCCGTGCGGATGTCCTGCGTGCTGTCGCTGAAGGCACCGGTGCAGCGTGTGGAGGTAGTGAAGCGGCCGTAGGTCGGCGCGAAAAGATCGATCGTGCCCAGGTCGGCCGAGGTGCAGTTGCGCATGGACAGGCGGCCATGTTTGTCGCCCAGGTCCAGCCCCACCGTGATCTCGTGCGTGCCGATCGGCGACCCGAGCTTGCCGTTGACGTAGGTATCCAATGCCAGTGCGCGGTAGTCGTCGTGCTGGATGTTGCCGGTGCGCGACTGGGTGCGCTCGTCGGCGGCCAGCGTGTCGATGAAAGCCGTGTTGCGCTGCTTCATCGTGTAGTCCTCCCAGCGGAAATTCTGCTGCAGCTTCCAGCCGTTGGCGAAGCGGTGCTGCAACTCGTAGCCTGCACGCGCGCGTCGGGCCTCGACGGTGCCGAAGGAGGGATCGCCGATGAACAGGCTGCGATCCACCCGGCCGTTGATGTTGGGCAGCACCGTGCCCTTGGCCGGCAGGGCCTGGTTGCGCAGGAACTCGCGGTCCAGGAAGCTGGTAAGTATCGTCAGGTCTGTGCGCTCGCCCAGCGCGACGGCAAACGAGGGGGCGATGTAATTGTTCTTGTAGAACACGTGGTCCGTCACGTCGTCGCTTTCGTTGACCAGCGCGGCGACGCGGAACCCCGAGCGACCGTCGGCCGACAGTGGCCGGCCCAGATCCGCGGTGACCTGCCTCATGCCGAGATTGCCCACGGTCACGCCCACCTCGCCGAAGGCCTCGGGCCGGGGGCGCTTGCTCACGATGTTGACCAGCCCGCCCGGGCGTACCTGGCCGAACAGCAGCGAGGCGGAGCCCTTGAGCACCTCGATGCGCTCGGCGCCGAAGATCTCCTCGGCCGGGACGTAGCCGGAACGCATGGTGTTCAGGCCGTCGACGTACTTTTCCTGGTTGCTGCCAACGTCGACGCCGCGGATGCCGAAATCGTCGAAGCCGCGGTTGCCGTGATCGCCGGCCACCACGCCGGCCACGCTGCCCAGCGCCTCGACCAGAGTCTTGACCTGGGTCTGGTCGAGTCTCTCACGCGTCAGCACGGTGATCGACTGCGGTGTCTCCAGCGCACGCGCCTCGCCCTTGGTGGTGCTGGTGATCGTGCCGGGCGTCACGCCGGGCGCGACAGAGCCCCTCACCGTGACCGTGGGCAGTTTGGCCTCTTGGTTCTGGGGGATCTGCGCCGGCAAGACGGGTTCAGCCTGCACCGGGGCGGTGGGCGCGGCAGTTGTCGAAGGGGCTTGCTGGGCGATTGCTGCGAGAGGTGCGAGACCCCAGACAACACCAAGTGCCAGCGCGACCGGGGTCATTCGCAGCATAGTGCTTCTCCTGTGTTCAGAGTGGGCACTGGCTGGCGACGGCTGGCTCGTGCAGTGATGGGTTATTTACTTGGCAACAATCAATTTTTCGGTGGGCATGCTGTCGCGCCGCGAATTATACATGAGAACCATTATATTTTGTAAGAGCTGGAGCACTTTCCTAGCGCTTTGCCCATCCGTTCGAATCCACGCCGGCAAGAATGGGTTCGGATCGAGGAATTCACGGCGGCATCGTAGGGCGGTGCCGGGCGACCACTGCATGAGCGCGCGTGGCTGGCAAATATGCCTCGTGCCAAGTCGGTGCTGGACCTGGCCATCACGACGGCGCTGATCGCTTTCCTCGATAAGCGCTTCCCAAAGAAGGCATGACCCGTGTGAACAGGCACGACGGTTCGGCGCGCATTCGGCACCAAGTGGTTCCTTGGTCCGGCGATAAGGGCCTACCAAAGGGGGGCACCGTGCGCAGCGGTTTGTTGCTCCCGCCCCCGCCACGTATTGAAGCAGGCTAGGCCCATGTCCGTCGGCGAAGCCGACAGCATGCCCAGGTAGCCAAGACCTTCAAGGCTACGGTGCGTTGCGACGCGCAGGTCGTTCTTCTTCGCCAAGCCGCTCGCGGCGTTTTCTTCCACCCCTTGGGGCAGTGACTGCCCCGGCGGGCCGTGCTGCCTCCGATTCCTTCGAGGACAACACCATGCCTGTCACCCATCCTTCCAAGACGCTGTATCGCATCGACGAATGCCCCGACCTCATGGCCGACGGCTGCATCGGTGACGAGAACGGCAACCTGGTCTTTCTCTCGATCTGGGCGCGCGACACCGCCGTTCAGGAGTTCCTGGCTCGCCTGAACTTCGGGCGCGATGAGCAGGGGCTGGACCAGTTCCATGTCATCACCGACCAGGGCGCGAGCGTCCCGGTTTTCGTCGGCAACGTCGAGAACCTGGAGAAGCGCATTACCCGCGCCTACCGCCGCACGCTGTTCGGCTCGCTGACCAACGTGTGGCTGTTCGACCGTCGCGCCGTGAAGCCCGACAAGGCCAACGCCAGCGCGCTGGCGCTTCTGCCGCGCGAGTCCGCACACCGGCTCGACCGGCTGTGGACGCTGGTGCAGGACACCTGCCCGCTGCCACTGCTCGACCACTGGCGC
>JANDJZ010001021.1:0-15663 GCA_027943245.1 Acanthamoeba sp. SK_2022b | reverse complement strand
CGCTCAGTGTGACCAGGTAGGCGGCCTTGAGCTGAGCCGTCACTGTAGTCGCGCCCTCGCCCGCCGTCAGATCCATCGTCACCACCGAGCTGTCGATCACCGGCACGTTGCGCGACTGTTGATTGTATTAGGAGTGTGCTCGCTGGTGTGTGTGTGTGTGTGTGTGTGTGTGTGTGTGTGTGTGTGTGTGTGTGTGTGTGTGTGTGTTACCGCTGCGCGCTTGCCAAGGGCGAGCAGATCGCCCGTGAACGAAAATGCGGCGGTGAAGGAGAAGAAGTTGCCCGGCGAGAGGAGCTCCCCCGTCTGGATGAGCAGAGTCGAAGTGCCATTCGGTCCTGTTGTTGTCCGGATGAGCACTCACTCCTTGTATATCAGGCTCAATCCCGAATGCGCACCTGGGAACAGTTCCGTCTCGTAGTCCGCGATGCTCGTGTTCACAAAGGTGATGTTGGCGGCCAGCCGCAGAGCAATGTCGGTGTTGTAGGCTATCGCACTACCCCAGTTGGTTGCCGTGATATTTACCTGTTGGAATCGAGTTAGGTTGGACGTTCGGCTACCAGGTTTGTCGCCATGCAACACAAGATATCCCAGCTAGAGGAGAGCGTGCCTTGGCGATACCGCTGTTAGACTGGTAGAGGGTGTTGTTGAAGGCGACCACGCCCTCGGGCGTGAGAACGCTGCCCCAGAACGTGATATCCACCCACGGTCCGGCCGAGCGTGCGCTCAAACTCGAGGTCCACTTCGCCTGTTTCTGTACGATGTTGCAGCGTGTCGTGATATCAGGATTTGGGCGAGCGATAGGAGGCGTCCGATCGGAGATGAGCGAACCTGGGCGCGGGAGTCGTCCTGGTAGTTCCAGGTGACGTTGTAGGAGGCCACGTTGGCGCCGTAGGGCAGCTGCGGGGCGTCGGTCCGGACCAGCAGATACGTGTCGGCCAGATCGGGTCCCACTGGCCGGGGAACGGGGAACCTCGTGCCCAGCGCGCTCAGATCGTACCGAATCTGCGCTCGCGCGTGTGCGCATGAGCTCCCATGTGAGATTATGCTAGCGTGTATGGAGTCCGTACGGTGGTGACGTTGCCGCTGGTGCTGGTGTTGAACGGAATCGTGAGGTTGCCTTGGAGACTGTTCCAAAAGGTCCGCAGGTTCTGTGTACGGTTGTTATCCACCGAGGCGATTGTCGACAGCCGGTTGACGTCGGCCGCATTCGCCAGATACACCCCTACCACCTGCCCGATTTTTTGTAGACATAAGCGATGTGTGGGCCAGGGAGGGGGGGCATTGGACCAACCTGGAAGTTGGAGCCGATAGCATGGGTCAGGGTCATGTTGGAGGCACGGCCGCTGGTCCAATACACGTCTCCCGCATAGGGCGACGCCGCCGAGTAGGGGATTCCCAGCCTGATGGGTGGAATCGACAGCGTGTAGTCGTGAACGCCCTACGCGCGCAAGCGCAGGCAAGGAAGCGGTTCGAGGGAGCGGGTGAGTGGATGACCGCGAGCAGGGGGGGGGGGCTGGTGGGTACCGTGGGATCGTTGTAGCCGGGCAGCCGGTCGAAGTAGGTGGGGTCGAGTGTGACGTTGAGGCTGAGCAGCTTGCCACGCAGGTTTTCGGTGATGTTACTGGCGACCGAGATGCGGTAAAAGTAGCTGCCCATGAATCCGTCCCTAATGGTGGCCACGTTGGTATACGCAAAGTCGAACTAGAGTTTCGATTCGTCAGCTAAAACGCCATTTCGTTGTTCGATTGTGGATTGGGTGGGCGCACCTGCAGCGGAGGCGTGTCGGCGGTGTGGTTGGACGGTACCACGGTGATGTAGGGCTTGTACTCATCGGGAATCTGTCGACACACACGCGCACGCACACGAGCCTCAGAATTGTCGTGGTTTAAGGGGTAAGGTAAGTGGGCGGGGGGGGGGGCGTTACCTGTACTGTCATGAACCTGTAGGCCAGCGGGCTCTGGATGGTCTGCTTGAGATTGTAGAGCAGATCGTTGGCGCTGAGCGCAGCCGAGCCCTCGTATTGGAAGTCGATTGCGTTGGCCCTCAGGTTCCAATCGAATCCGGCGTTGTTCAGGAACTGGATCTGTTGTCGCGAGCCATTACCCCCCCCCCCCAATAAGCTGAGTCGCGGTCGCTCTCGAAACGTGTGCAGTCAATAACGCCTGTACCTGGACATACGTCGTCGCGCCAGGGTTGACGATGCACTTGCTGCCAAAGGTACCCCCGACGTAGATGTACACCTGCAGGTTGGTGATGACGTGGCATGACGTGTGCTTAGCCATCACTCACTCACTTTCGCACACACGCGCGAACAGGGAGGTCCAAGCCGCGCACGTCTCACGCACCTGGGCGTCGCCGAAGCCGTAGCTGTTGGTGTAGATGGGGGAGGTCCAAGTGCGGCCGACCTCGTCCGCGTCGAGCAGCCGGATCGACTGGATGAGCGTGGAGTTGAAGGTTGGCAGGGTGGTCGGGAAGATGACGTTGGTGAGGGTGAGGTCGGTCCGCAGGGCCATGACCGTCGCCACCGGGTTGTCGACCACCGAGAAGGCGTTGGGCCCGAGCGACGGGTTCCAGTAGGTGAACCGGCCGCCGTCGGACACGGTCGTGAAGCCCTCATAGCGCACGCCCGAGATGGGCCGCAGGGTGGACAGCACGTTGAAGGACTCCTTGGCCCCGCCGCGCAGGTTGGCCGCGAAGTAGAGCCAGTCGCGCCCCGTGGGGGTGGCGAGGTAGTTGTTGAACTGCGAGATGTTGGCCGGGAAGTAGGGATAGGGCGACGAGCAGTTGTAGCTGGACAGCCGCGGGTCGTTCTTGTCGAGCGTAGGGTCGATCGGCACGACGTTGTTCATCACTACGTTCTTCAGATACGTCATGACCTTGTTTTGCGGGTCAACCTTTCCCGTGTTCGTGTGTTCGTCAACAAGCGGCGAAACCACACACATGGGCGCATACACGCACGCACGCTGCGTCGTGTCCGGTGAGCCAGGCTGAGGGGGGGGTACCTGCACGCGGTGGCGGTTGAATTCGCACGCGTAGATATTCTTGGTGGCGAGGATGGACTGGTTGGGCGGGTTGTCGATCTGGTTGAGCGGGATCCACTTGGGGATCTGGTCCGGCGTGCCCACCGACACGTTGTAGGATCGAACGTTTCCCGCCAGTAGCGTGTTGTCCCTGTTCTGCAGGTTGTCGCTCCACCAGCCCCTTCATTACCCCCCCCCCACCACCCAAATCCATCAAACGCAGCGTAAGCATCGGTGGCTGCCCCCCCCCCAAACAGGGCACTGGACTTACCTTTTGCCTGGGAACTTTGGGTGAGTCAGCGATGAAGTGTAAGCCACTTCATAGCCCAGTCCCTGAAGTGAAGCGATGAGTCGCCTGTCGTGACAAACACACACAGACAAGGCACACCGGGAGATGAACACAACCTTGTAGACGGGGAACGCGATAACGTTGTGCGGCTTGTTGATGGAGGTGTCGAGGTTGGGCAGCAGGTTGTCCATGTGCCACGGGTGGCCCTTTCCATATACCGAGTCCCAGTAGTCGACCTCGGTCAGGTCCCACATCTTGTCGTAGATGTACCCGGCCGGGTAGTGCTCCGCCACCTGCGGGATGTAGTTCCACGCGCTCCCGTTCGGCGAGGCGCCGGCCGGGCGCGCCCTGACCATCGGGATGCCGCTCGTGACGTTGCACATGCTCAGCCTGACGATCTCTCCACCGTGAGGCGAGTGCGTGTGCTGGTCAAGGCGGTCGGGGAGTGCGTACGGCTTGCTGGACGCGCAGAGCTGGGAGACGAGGATGGCCTGCTTGTCGGCGGCGCTCAGGGTTACGCCGCTCAGGACTACCGTGCCGTTCTGCAGGCACACGCCGTAGCCGTCCTTGTGCCCGTAGTTGATCCACTGTTTCGTGGGAGGGGGAGGCATTAGAATGTGCATTCCGTGAGTGTCGACATGGCATTCTTTGGTCGGGAGTTACCTGGGTCTTGGAGGTGAAGTTGGTGACGGGATAGGGAACGGTCTCGTCCGAGAAGACGGTCAGTATGTTCGTCTTTAACTGTTGAACCTGCTCCACAGACGATGTGTTAATCACTGTGTGGGGGGGGTTGCATAAGCAGAAAGGTGCATAGCACCTGATTCGCAATACAGTCGGTGATCTCAAACCACTTCTGGTAGTTGTTGAGCAGTTTGACTTGGACGCGCACGAGCATGTTTTGGTCGGACTGCCATTGCATCACGCGCGCCCCCGTGCTTGGATTGACCACCTCGAACGTGGTCGTCATCTGGAAGTTGCGCAGCGGCCCTGGCACCGGCGCAGCGTCGACAAAGGTAGATCGCACGGGCTGCGCCCAGCGTCTGCCCCAAAGGTCGGACCATTCCATGCGCGACGTCTCTGGCGTGAACGGAATCATTTGTTTCGATCCCGTCGTCTGTTTTGGAGTTACGGATGATTGCAGCAACCAAAAACAACAATTAAATATCAAAGATGCTCTTAGGTAGCGGGTGTTGCACTGCAACATACCAGGAATTCGCGGAATGGAATGGATGAGATGCCGAGGCTGCTGATGAGCGAGAATCCGGAGCTGATGGTTACCAAGCCGGGATCGCTATGGTCAGGATGGATCTCTCCGCTGCCCCACACCAACTGGTGGCCCCTCACCTCCTGGAAATACACGCCGGTCCGCACTATTTTCATCGCCGTTGTGGAATGGGACAGAGGGGCGTGAGCGGCGTCGTCGAGCCACTGTGAGCCTGGCAAAGACACGGGATGGACGCCGTACTGTACGGCGAGAATGCCTCGAGGGGATAGGCGAAGCTTTCGTTGTTGGCCGCACCCCGCGAGAGCCTGCTCTCGATGCGGAGCGCCGGCAACGAGAAGGCCATCACTTTGGCGCAGGTGACGCTCGTTATGTTCTGAAATCACACAAGTCGAACATGGACTCAGCTCCGGTCACACGAAAGGTGCGTGTGTGGCAAGGCGACGCACCAAGACGCGCGCAACGTATCGCTCGTGCGAGCCGGGGATGCCGAGGTCGTAGATCATCTCGGCCAAGCTGAAGCTCGCATTGAATACCGTGGGCACGCTACCGCGCAGCCTCTCGAGCGACACGACCATCTGGCTGGCCTTGCCATTCGATTCGTTGGGCATGTTGCCCCGTCTGAAGATGGCGGTGACCTGGTTGGTGACCGGATCGTAGGCTGTGGAGGTGATGGCTCCCTATTTGGGCATCATACAGATAACTGAGTTCAGGAGACAAAGCCCCACACTGCAGCAGCAAAAGCTCACAAACCTGATCAGAGGCGAAGGTGATGTAGCCGTTGCCCGGAGCGTCGTCGGTTGCGTTCCAGTATACGCCAGCGGGCAGCGTGAACGTGAATCTGGCGCCTGATGCCCTCGGTCAGCAACAACCAAACGCTCACAAAATGTATAACCACCATAACAGTAAATATAAATTACCATAATATATATATATATATAACCACGAACACCAAGGCTACCGGGAGGCTATATATATGTACCCCTAAAAGATATGCTTGGTTGCACGGCGAAGGAGCCGGTCCACACTGGCACGATCCGGATATCCCGGTATTCGCCGTAGCGGGCCACCCCTTCGGTGGTGTTGGGCGAGTAGTACCACTCCTCGAGCGATCCATCGCGCACAAAGTCCATCACCTGGTCGCCGCTCGTGATGCTAGCTCGGCAGGCGATCGCCCACGTCATCGTCAACGGTTTTTGGAGAAAGAGAAAGGATGAAGAGGGGGGGAATTACTTGTTGTC
This sequence comes from Acanthamoeba sp. SK_2022b, assembly GCA_027943245.1. NCBI lineage: Eukaryota > Discosea > Longamoebia > Acanthamoebidae > Acanthamoeba > Acanthamoeba sp. SK_2022b. Next base: position 9,891 of record JANDJZ010001021.1, on the reverse strand, counting down.
GGTGAAGGGAACAATGTAGTGAGTCTTGGTGACGGAGGCGTTCTTGGTGGGCAGCGAGCTGAGGTCGACCCGCCCGTTGCGCTTGCCGCAGTCGCTGAGCAATTGGTTACGGTACTCCCCCGCGTGGTAGCCGCGCGGGAACTTGGTCGGCCGGGCGCCCATCTCCCTCCCGTGGAAGTAGTCCACCAGCCTGCTCGAGACGGCCGCACCCTGTTGGCCGTTTCGGAGACAGGCATCGCATCGTGGTGAGACACGCGCAACAGTCAACAGGCGAGCGAGGCGGTCAGGCTTACGCAAGCCGCTCCGTCGAGGTATTGGTCCACAGAGAAGGTGCTGTTGGCATTGTAACCTCGCGGAATAGGCAGGCCCGCCCTGCGTAAGTTACATGTGTGTGGGTCCGAGAGTGAGTCGAGTGGCAGTGGTGCCTACGCACTCCAAGCAGAGACGCGTGGAGACCTGGTCAGGTAGAAGTAGATGTCGCTGCGCGCCAGCGGGATGTTGTAGCGCAGCGCAGTTCCGGCGGGGTTGAGCTGCCAGGGAGCCGGAACCCCGTCGGGCCACGACCCGGACACGTTGTACCGCTGGAACTGCTGTGGGTCGGCCAGGTTAAGGAAGGCCTGCATCTTGACCGAGGCCAGTTGGTAGAACGAGTTGGCGTCACTAAAGTAGTCCTGTGTCGTTATGTTATGCCATATAGGCGTGCGTCAGAGATAAGTGTGGAATGGAAAAAGGCGTAGACATGGCATGCCTGACGGGTCACCCACGCGGTGGACGGCGGAGTTGTGTCGCTGTAGCCCGAGTTGCCAACGCCGCTCAGGTCCGTGGACACGTTGGTGGTGCTGCCAAAGATGGACTCGAAACGCACGGTCTTGTTCTTCTTGACCGGGCAGTCCCAGTTGGCCGCCAGGGCGCCGCCGCGCTGGTTGAGCAACCACCAGTCGAGGTAGTCGTAGTCCCGCGGGTTGGTCGAGTTGAAAGGATAGCTGTAGTTGGCCACTCCGTTGACGCTCACGTCGTAGTACTGCCAATCAAAGCTCATCGTGCTGGCCACCTGCGCCTGGTTGTCCATATCCACCAGTGGAGAAACGAGAGGCGCGTAGAGGATGGAGACGAGGTCCAGCGCGTTGGTATTGCCCTTGTTCTCGGCGGTGAGCACATTGTCCACATATATTCCCGTGCCAGACACTGTGCCGGCCACACACAAACACACACGCACACAGCTTGTCAGCGCGCCTTCGTCGAAGGTAGCGAGGAGTGCCGTACGTGGGTAGAAGCCCAGCGGATCGGCGTTCATCTCGCAGCGAATCTGTGCGCGCATACACACGCGATCAGTTCAGAGCCCTGTGGTGCTCCAGATTTCACTTTCGGAGGCGCGCAGTACCAACGCGGCTCCGTAGGCGTTGACGGTGATGGCGCCCCAGTCGATGAACTCGATACGATCGGACCGGCTCGGGATGGTGTAGTTGAGCTGTGGGTAGAGCAATGGGATGTTCGTTCCCTATGAAGACGAAGAAGAAGTGGAGACGGGGCACGTCAATACACTCGTCTACTGGGTCATCGCTAAACTCGGTACCCTCTGCGTAATCGTGACGTCTCGAATGAAGACCGAGATGTTGAGGGGCATGTCGAGGAAGTTCACAAAGGTGCCACTCACGGGGGTGCAATCGAGGAACGATGCATTGGTGTACGTCGAAGACGGCGCAGCGAGCTGGCTGTTGTTGACCAGAAAACACGGCAGGGGCACTGGGTCCAGCACCTATAAGAGACAAGGTGAGCCTCGCCAGTTTTATCTCTGTGTTATCATTAATGTTGTTGATAGTATTATTACTATAATTTTGACGAGGAGGCAGACGTACGTCAAGGCCAGCGGCAACCCAGACGATGAAGCGGGCGTTCCTGGGCACGATGAAGGATGAGCGAAAAGATTGATCGCTAAAGCAAACAATGAACTATATGTCTCGTACGTGAGGGTTTCGTTGAAGAGGTTCTTGAAGTTGAGCGCCACGCTCAGGCCCACCTGCTCGAGGGCGGGGATGTTGGTGAAGCCGGAAGTGAGCGAGGTGTCGAGAATGATGTTCCTGCTCATGGCCAGGAACATGGTGTTGAAGAACCATCCGAACGATGAGTCCGACAGAACAGGATTGCCCAGGTTGACCACGATCTGTCCCTTGCCCATCTTCTTCCACAAGATGTGCGGGTAGGCAGTCCCGTTGGCACCGTCTTGATAGAAACCTACGTTGCCACGACACGATTAGACATCTCTCTGTCGAGCACTGAATATCGAACCTTGTGAATTACGGATGCGCACGCTCGAGCCGTTCCAGCTGGCCGCTATGGCGAAGCCGTTCAGGTTGGCTACCAGGGGCGCCGAATCGAGCGAGGCCGAGGCGGCCGCGCCGCCCTGACCCGGCGAGAAGCAGAGCGCCCGCTGGGCGAACTGGGCAGCGGCGTCTGTGGCGAGGTTCTGGTTGCAGCCCTGGACCGTGGCGTTCACTCGCCCGCTCTTGGCCGTCACGGATTGGGTCGAGTCGAACGTGTCGTTCGGGACCAGGCCGACCGCCTGTAGGAGCAGCGCACCTGCACGCTCCCCGCTTTCGTGTAAGGGCGACAGCACACCGTGCTGCGTTGAGTTGTGAGGAACCTTTGCCCGAGCTGAAGACGAGGCCTCCCTTGTTGACGTAGCTCTGAAGAGCTGCTTGTCCGGTCGGTCCCAGGAGCGAAGCGATGGTGCTTTCTGTGCCCTGGTAGAGGTCGGGCACGATCAACATCCCGAATCGCGGCGTGGTGCCGTCGACGAGCAACCTGCCCGAGGACACGTCGACCTCATCCACGTAGACCACGCTCACGGACTCGCTCACTTGGTTGGCGGCGAGAGCGGCCCAGTAGTCAGCGGAGCTCCAGCATTCGATGTACTTGTTGAGGATGTAGTTGTAGAGCGGCGAACAGTAGGCGTAGGCCTCGTAGGTGAGCGGCGTCAACCTGCCTTGGTATTGGCCCTCCACGGCCAAGATGGCAATGCTGGACGGAGCAGAGATGTTAAACCGGGCCTGGAGGAGGGCAGTGCCCTGCTAAATTGGGTGAGGGTTGAACCTTGTGTCGTAGAGGGCTTTAGCGTTGAGGAAGTTGATGCTTGATGTGTCGGCGATGGCGGCGAAGGTGCCAGGGAAGGTGTTGGAGCCTATCGAGACCACGGCTCCCTGGGTGAAGTTCACCCCTGCCGTTGTGCTAAAGCTCTGCGGGTACCATATGAACCGAGATCGAGAGGGCTTGACATTGGAGATGATGTAGGTGTAGGCCGCCTTCCTCTTATCTACGAAGCGCATCACATGAGGCTTGGGTGAAGTTGACGAACCAAATTTCGGAGGAACAGTACCTGCAGTGTTCTGGCGACTGTCCATGGGTATGTACACGGGCTGGGCAATGACCGGGCCTCTCTCCTCCAGCCCTTCAGCGAGAGATCGCATCGGCTCGTTGAAGAAGCTGCTCAACAACACTTCAGGTTGTTCCTGGTTCTCGTTGTCGTTGTCGACTGGAGTGCTTCGCTTGGCGGTGGCGCTACCCCCGTCCAGCTTGGCGTCGCCCATAGGGCGACCATATCTCTGGCGACCTTCGGCAGTAGCTTCAACGGCAAGAAGAGGACCAAAGAGCAGCACCAAGACTAGCGCTCCCACCGCCCAACTCAGGGACCGCATCATCTCAACCTGAAAGATTTGTGGTTCGTTTGCTCTGTGTGTAGACGCAAGGCTGTCGTGTCGTCTGACGCAGAGCTCTCTTTTTCTGGTCGTCCTGCGGGCCTCTTGGCGGAACAACATGTGTCGTGCAACGCCCTCGGCCTTATGTGATGCTGCATGTCGACTGAGTATTCCTAAAACATACCTTCCATTGACCTTCTGTAGATGTGAGCGAAAACGAGCACTAGGTTGTCAACCATATCAGATGATCAGGTGCTTATAAAGGCGTGACTTACCATTTTCCAAAAATATGTTCCACTTATCTCGGCACCTCATCGCCGATACACCTCGCCATAAGGAGTCTTAGGGGCAGCCAGTGTGCGCTAATCCAGTACGCCATGGCACCCGATCTGACATCTGTCGGGCCGATGAGACGCTACGAGCTGTGATTGGCCCCTACATAAGCCAATCATCGCAGGCGGGGAAGCCCAGCAATGGTGCCAGATGGCATCTGAAGCAGACGCGTGATTTAATTCGTTTTTTTTTTGGGGGGGGGCTGCTTTGCTGCCGCTAGTAGTAGAGCTTGATGAGCTCGTCGGAGATGGCGGAGGGAGTGAGGACGCCCAGGTCGGTGAGGAGGAGGGAGATGTACTGCGGGGGCGTGTAGTCGACCGACGGCGTCGCCAGCTCGACCACCTCCGGCAGCGGTTCCGTCGCGAACGTCGACGATTCCGTCGCACAGCTGGGCACCGGCAAGTCGCCCTTTGTGAAGACAGAGTGAGCATAGAGGCAAATAAAATAAACAAAAATAAAAATAAAATGAAGGCGGTCGAAGAAGAGAAATAGCGCGATCTTTTAAGCAACGCAAGGACTACCTGGTTGAGCGGATACAGGCGGGTGAACTTGAAGCTCTCAGCGGCGACGTAGAACGGCTTCTTGTGCGCCTGCGCCATGATGGCGATGCCGTAGGTTCCGATCTACACGAACGACAAGAATCAACACAACCGTACAACCGCGCATTTAAAAGAGAAACGTTAACACTTGACTTTTCAGTGCAAATAGCAATCCAACGGGAGGGTGCCCGTGCCCGCGACACGATGCCGCCGTTCTCGACCACGGCTTCGGCGCCCACGAGCACCATATCCACTTTGTGCATGAGGTGCGCCATCTGAAATCACACACACACACACACACACACACACACACACACACACACACACACACACACACACACACACACAGAGAGAGAGAGAGAGAGAGCGAATCAATGGATTAATAAACGAGTGGCTGTATTACGCTATGCATAGGGAGGAGGGAGAGAGATGCACGTACCGCGTTGTCGGTGGTGAGGGTGACCGGGATGCCGGCTTCGCCAAGCTTCCGGGCAGTCAACACTCTGGCCGGCGGATACAAGAGCGCAAGTTGCGTGAGTGGATGAGGCACAGGAGGAGGCAGAGAGATTTGGTCGAGGTGGTGGCGGAGGTACCCGGCGCCGTCAGGTCGGGACTCGGAGACGACCACGCGGAAGCGTTTGTCTTGGGCGAGGGCGCGCAGGAGCACCGTGAGCACCACGCGCGAAAAGCCGTATGTGAGGATCACCTGCTCCGCCGTCACGGCATCCGATCAATTGTGAGCACAACCTCACCAACGCGCGAGACGAACGCGATAAATAATGTAAATAAATTATTCAAAGAAAATGAGGGAGAAAATGGCGGGAAAAGGCGCGCACGAGGCCATCGCGGATGAAGGGATCGGCGCAGGCGCTGATCTTGCCGCGCGACAGGAGCGCCTTCTCTCTGAAGCTTTCGCCCCTCTCGATCAGGCGGCTCTTGCACTTCTCAAAGTCCTGTGAACGGAGGGGGGGCAATGAGACACACATGCACGCGTTCAGGGCCAAAAGAAGAGGGGTTGTCTATATACGGTGATGTTCTCCACGGTTCGCGTGACAAAGTTGGTGAAGAGGGCGCAGCCAGAGGTGATGGAAATGGACGAACTGCAGGTGCACGCGCCGGTGTTGATACGATGGCCGACACGACACGTCGTGTTTCACTGAAGGAAAAAAGGGGGGAGAGGGGAGGAGCGCTTGCGTGCCTGCATTGCTGGAGCTGGTAGGCGGCCTCCTTGAGCTCAAGCTGCACCTCGTACATGGTGTGCGCTGCGAGGTGGACAACGACGCAGCGTTAGCAGTTCTAACCCCGCCAGACGCGCACATTGCGGGGATGCCTCAGTCGCAATACCCTTGGACACCTTGATGACCTCGGTGAGGATGGTGATGGCGGCCACGGCCACAGCGAGGTCGGGATCCGACTCCAGGATCTTGTTGAACGCCTGCGTCACTGCACGCCCGTCGCTCCGTCATGAGACGACAACCCCCGCTCGAACGCTGGAAGAGAGAGAGAGAGAGAGAGGAGAACTGCATCGGCAAGCAGAGAGAGCAGCACACGGTACCCCAAGACATGTTGGGCAGGGAGGCGTTGGACGGCAGCATGACCGTGCTCGCGCTTCGGTTGAGCGCCCTGTTCAAGGGCGAGAAAATGACCTGGGAGCGCTGCAGCGGGTTGTCCAGATCTGTCACGGCCGGTAAGAACACAAACGCGAATCAGTCCCGCACAAAGTGGGGCGGTGCAGTTATGAGGGGTACCGTCCGCTGATAATAATAAAAATAAATCATGGTGGGCAATCAATCAATTATTCAAGAAAATCACAAGTCAGTATGCTGGTTCATCATTGGCAGGGCGGAGTACCCCTCTTTAGGCGATGAGACCAGGCATCGTCGGAATTTGTGGTCCATTGCTGATTCTTTGGAAGGCTCATGGTGGTGTAATCTAGTGCAGCAGCAAACTTTTTTATTGTTTTTTTCTCTTTGTCACATTTTCTTTGTTTCCTTAAGGAGGCGGCTTGGCGCTTTTGTGGTGCGCTTCTTGCTGGGAATGTTACAGGTCATCACATGAGTGAACTTGCAATTGTGCATGTGCCATGTGAAGTCATGCACTGGCCTGGCACAGTGGTTACTGTCCAAGCTTGAGCAACATATAAAGAGTGCCGATTGGTGCAGTGCGTGGCAGCGTCCAGGAATTTTGGCTAAAGCTTTGCGTAGTCGCACTTTCGCTCCCAAACCGCCAAAGGCGAGCCCCTGGCGAAAACGAGTTGCGAGCAAGCGCATCTGACGCGTCTAAAAATGATGAGAGCGGCCACGATGGGTGGCCAGCAAGGCGCCAACACGATGGATGATCGGCCTCTCCTGCAGGGGAACGACCTGCTACTGATCGCTTCCCCCAATTACGATCCCACCAAGCCTCCCAAGGGGGCCGACGACGTAATGGAAGGGGTGGAAGCAAATGGAGTTGCCGCCACATCAGACCAAGAGTCCAAGATTAAGACTCAAGCCACGCGAAGCCGGCCCTCTTTGGTGGGCAACGCCACCGCAGATTGGTTCCCACAGATCCCCGAGGAGGTGGACGCGACCTCGAATGTTGATCCGTTACTTCCTTCTACACTTCACGAGCTACCCTCGGCCGAGGGATCGAAGCAGCTGCAAGCTGAGGCGCTGCTCGGTATGCGATGGGCCAAGCGATTCGAGTACGGGGAAGATGGAATTAAGAGCGCAAAGGAGTGGGTGCGCAAGGGCGTGCCTGCCGTGCTCTCTGGCTTCCCACTGATCTCCTTCTCGCCCAACGATCCGCCCTGCCCGTGCGTCCTCTCTCCCGAGACTTCTTGATGTTTATTATGACTTTTTATTCAATTATTTTATTGTTGTTATTTTTAATTATATGCCAGTAAACGTAAAATAAGCCTGATTACTTTGTCTTGGCAGGGACATGGAGGTGGATGTACGCGACAACGACCTGTGGGAGGACTACCGCACCACCCTCAAGTGCGTCCTCTTCTCTCTCTCTCTCTCTACTCGCTGGCGAGATAACTGCCAATGCGTCGTTGTTGCTCACTGAAACCCACCAGGGAGTACCTTTCCTTTGCTATGGCGGCCGACAAGACGGGCGAGCACCGCGGCCTCTACGCCAAAGACGTGCCGCCCCCTGCCGAGTGGGAGCACCACGTCCGCCAGCACCTTCATCCCTCCTTCTTGTGGAAGGCACGCTCCTCTTCCTCCCGTGCCTTTGTCTCGTTCATTTTTATTAACTCTTTCTATCTCTCTCTCTCTCTTATCTTTGTTCTCATTCTACGTTGCCGCGAGCAGGGCGACGAAGACCTGATGGGCACGCTGCCCGTCTACACACAGCCCGAGTCGGTGATGTGCTACATTGGCTTCCACGGCACGCGCACCCCTGCGCACAAGGTAGCCCCCCCTCTCCCCCCTTTCCCCCGCGCGCGTGCGTGGTCCAGCCTTGCTGACGGGGGGGGGGGCTTGCTTGGGCCACGCGCCAACGCCTGTCGGGGGCAGGACATCATGGGCACGTTGGGCCACAACGTGATGCTGTGGGCGGAGAAGGACGCCTACGCCGTGTGGATGATCGCCGCCACGGACGACAGGCAGAAGGTGGCCGACTTCTTCGCGGCCACGCGCCAGGACCTCGACGCCGACAACGGCTTCGTGTCGCCCGAGGAGTGGGCGCGCGCGCCGTTCCCCACCTACGTCGTCAAGCAGCGGGTGGGCGACCTCGTGCTGGTGCCCGCCGAGGCCCCGCACATGGTCATCAACCAGGTGCGCCGCGTGTCCTGCCTTGCGTTCTGATTGGGAGAGGAGTTATGTCATCTCGTCGCTTATTGGTCTTCTATATCCCTTCCCCACCCAATGGCGATGACCGAGAGAGCAGGGCGGGATCACGTGCAAGTTTGCGTGGAACCGAATGGCGGCGCAGAACCTGGAGATCGCCATCAACAGCGCCCTGCCCTCCTTCCGCCACAACAAAAAAGACGAGAAATATCGCGCCAAGGTACTTTTTTTTATTTTTTTTATTTATTTATTTATTTGTTTTTACAATTTTCATTCGACTGGAATTAATTATTGATTAACGCCGCTTGCCTCGGGCGTGGTGTAGTTGGCCGCCTACTGTGGGCTGAAGGACAGGGCCACCAGGATCCTCGCGGCGCAGGAAGCCAACCGCGCCCCGCCCCAGTACCTGGTCGAGGTGCGCCCCCCCCCCCGTACACGTGGCACCACCGCCATTGGTCCATTTTTATTAACTCCCCGCCCCAATCCCCTCCCTGGCCCGCCCGTACAACGCGCAGGAGCTGCCGGCGCTGCTGCGGGTGATGGAGAAGCTCATCCGCGACGAGTGGCTCGACGTCGAGGCGATCAAGTCGCGGCACGCCTACTACAGCGAATACATCGAGGGGCTGCTCGTGGAGAAGCAAGCGCTACGGGCCAACATCAACACCAACAACAACAGCGGCGGCAAAGCGAACGAGAAGAAGGTCGAGGAAACCGACAAGCAGGCGCAGGCGGGCGCCGGCAACAAGGAGAAGGCCAAGCCCAAGCGGCAGAAGGTGCTGCGCATCGTTCGAGAGCGAATGGTGGGCGAGCTCCCCGCGTCGGTCGATCGCCTGGTCAACGTGCTGCAGTTCCCCGACGGCGAGGAGCCCTTCCTGCGCACCTGCGATATCTGCAAGTACGTCGGGAGAAAGGGGGGGGGGAGTTGTACCACGCGCGCGCACACCGCACACTTGCTCACTTGCGCGTTGTGTGTGTGTGTGTGTGTGTGTGTGTGTGTGTGTGTGTGTGTGTGTGTGTGTGTGTGCGTTGTGTGTGCGCGACTGGGATAGGTGCGACATCTTCAACCTGGCCTTCCACCGGCGCACCAACGTCCTGCGGCCCGTGGGCGACCAGACCAAGGCCGAGGACATCTGCCTCGAGTGCATGGCCGAGGGGGCCAGCGACACCGCCAAGTACCGCCGCGAGCAATACGGCCTCCACCAGGTAACGCCACGCCACGCACTTGACGTGTGTTGTGTGTGTGTGTGTGTGTGTGTGTGTGTGTGTGTGTGTGTGTGTGTGTGTGTGTGTGTGTGTTCTTACGCGTGTTGCCCTGCAGCACATTCCTCGCGAGACGTTGATCGAGACGTTCGCCTCAGCGCTGACCGCCTACGCTCGGACGACGTCGACTGGACCCGAGAACGAGGACGGGGCCCGCTGGCTCCGTATGGCGGCCATGCCGCGAGACGAGCTGGCCCGCGTCCTCCAGGCCTCCGATCCATCTCAGCCCACCGTCGCCACTCGCGCCGCCATCAAATCCGTACGACGCACGCGCGCTTGCCACACACA
>JANDJZ010001020.1:0-13062 GCA_027943245.1 Acanthamoeba sp. SK_2022b | reverse complement strand
CTGGCCGGCGGCATGATCCTGAACGAAGGCGGCATTGCTGAAATGCGGACCGGCGAGGGCAAGACCCTGGTCGCCGTGGCCCCCGTCTATCTGAACGCCCTGCCGGGCAAGGGCGTGCACGTCATCACCGTGAACGACTATCTGGCCCGCCGCGACGCCGAGACGATGGGCAAGGTCTATCGTTTCCTGGGTCTGGAGGTCGGCGTGATCGTCAACGGCCTGAGCCAGGGCCAGCGCCAGCAGGCCTACAACGCCGACGTCACCTACGGCACCAACAACGAATTCGGTTTCGACTATCTGCGCGACAACCTGGTCTATGACCGCCGCGAGATGGTGCAGCGCCCGCACAACTTCGCCATCGTCGATGAAGTCGACTCCATCCTGATCGATGAGGCGCGCACGCCTCTGATCATCTCCGGCCCGACGGAAGACCGTTCGGACCTCTACAAGATCCTGGACAGCCTGATCAAAGATCTGATCAAGGACAAGGACACCTACGAGCTCGACGAAAAGCAGAAACAGGTCCTGCTGACCGAACTGGGCTCCGAGCGGATCGAAGAGGCGCTGGAGCGCGGCGGGCATTTCGCTGCCGACACCACCGGCCTGTACGACGCCGCCAACATCAGCCTGGTCCACCACTCCAACCAGGCCCTGCGCGCCAACACCCTGTACCAGCGCGACAAGGACTACATCATCAAGGACGGCGAGATCGTCCTGATCGACGAGTTCACGGGCCGCATGATGACGGGCCGCCGCCTGTCCGAAGGTCTGCACCAGGCCATCGAGGCCAAGGAGGACGTCAAGATCCAGCCCGAGAACCAGACCCTGGCCTCGGTGACGATCCAGAACTACTTCCGCCTGTACGACAAACTTTCGGGCATGACCGGCACGGCGGCGACCGAGGCCCAGGAATTCGGCGACACTACAAGATGGACGTGCTGGAGGTGCCGACCAACCGGCCGATCCAGCGCAAGGACTACGACGACGAAGTCTATCGCACCCACGACGAGAAGAACCAGGCGATCGCCAAACAGATCGCCGAATGCCATCTGGCGGGCCAGCCCATCCTGGTCGGCACCGTGTCGATTGAGCGTTCTGAGCAGCTGTCGGACCTGCTGAACCGCTACGAACACAAGGTCGAGGTCTCGCGCACCCTGAAGAAGGAATATGCAGGCAAAGCCAAGGAAGCCGAGAAGATCGGCGACGCCGCCTATGACATCACCTACGAGACCCGGCTGCGGGGCATCCCGCACAGCGTCCTGAACGCGCGCCAGCACGAACAGGAAGCCTATATCGTCGCCGACGCGGGCCTGCCCGGCTCGGTGACCATCGCCACCAACATGGCGGGCCGCGGCACCGACATCCAGCTCGGGGGCAACCTCGAGATGAAGATGCAGAAGTGGCTGCTGGAGCAGCGCAATCTGGCTGTCGAAGTCACTCACGAGATGGAAGTCGCCAAGGAGGCCGAGTTCAAGGCCGAGATCGCGGTCCTGAAGGAACAGGCGATGGCGGCGGGCGGCCTGTTCGTCCTGGGCACCGAGCGCCACGAAAGCCGCCGCATCGACAACCAGCTGCGCGGCCGCACCGGCCGTCAGGGCGACCCCGGCACCTCGAAATTCTATCTGTCCTGCGAGGACGACCTGCTGCGCATCTTCGCCGGTGATCGTCTGGACTCGATCATGAAGACCTTCGGCGTGGCGCCGGGCGAGGCCATCACCCACCCCTGGCTGAACCGCGCCATCGAAACCGCCCAGAAACGCGTCGAGACCCGCAACTACGACATCCGCAAGAACCTGCTGAAATACGACGACGTCGTGAACGACCAGCGCAAGGCCGTGTTCGAGCAGCGCCAGGAGTTCATGGACTCCGAGGACCTGTCGGAACTGGTCGGCGATTTCCGCCGCGACGTGGTCTCCGACCTGGTCGAACGCTACATGCCGCCCAAGGCCTACGCCGAGCAGTGGGACATCGACGGCCTGGACGAACGCGTCCGCTCGACCCTGGGGCTGGAGCTGCCGCTGCATGACTGGGCCGCCGAGGAAGGCGTGTCCAACGAAGAGATCGAGGAGCGTCTTCTGGCCGCCGCCGACGCCCGCGCCGCCGAACGGCTGGAACAGATCGGCGCCGATCAGACGCGCGGTCTGGAAAAGCAGTTCATGCTGCAGATGATCGACATGCAGTGGCGCGAGCACCTGGTCCATCTGGACCACCTGCGCGGCGTCATCGGCCTGCGCGGCTATGGCCAGCGCGACCCGCTGAACGAGTACAAGACCGAGGCCTTCAACCTGTTTGAAAGCCTGCTCTATGACCTGCGCCACAACGTCACCCGCTGGCTGATGACGGTCGAGTTCCGCTTCCAGGCGCCGCCTGAAATGCCCGAGTTCCAGGAAATCCACCTGAACCCCGGCACCGGCGAGAACGAGATGACCAACCCGCAGGCGCAGAACCCTGAGGGCACGCTGATCGGGGACGAGCGTTCACGCCTGCCGGTCGACGCCCTGCCTGCCGGGTGGGAAGTCACCGGCCGCAACGCCCCTTGCCCCTGCGGCTCGGGCCGCAAGTTCAAGCACTGCCACGGGGCCTTGGTCTAAGCGGGGCGCCGCGCGCGGGCGCTATCGCTCGCCGCGCACCAATGACAGTAGGCTGCGCTAAGGGCTAAGAAGAGGGATGACCCATAAGTCCCTCTTCTCCCGCGCCCTGTCGCTGGCCCCGGAGCGGCTGCATTTCGCCGCGCACAGCCATCATCTGTGGCCCGACGTCAGTTTCGAGGCTCAGCAGAAGGCCTGGATCGACGCCAACATCCATGCCGACAACAAATGGGATCTGTTGTTCGGCCAGGTGATCCCGCAGGCGCAGGCGAATGTCGCGAAGGAACTGGGCCTGCCGTCGCCGGACAGTCTGGTCTTTTCGTCCAACACCCACGATTTCCTGCTGCGGCTGTTCTCGGGGTTCGAGAAGAAGCCGGTCCGTATTCTGGCGACGGACGGCGAGTTCCACTCGTTCCGCCGACAGCCGAACGCTGGCAGGAGGCGGGCGAGGGTGGTCACCCGCATCCCGCTGGCGCCCTTCGACACCTTTGCCGAGCGGTTTGTCGCTGCGGCGCGTGAAGCTCAGCATGACTGGATCATGGTCAGCCAGGTCTTCTTCCGCACCGGCGGCGTGTTCGACCGGTTCGAGGACCTGGCCGATCTGGCGCGGCCCGAGGGGCCGTGGGTGCTGGTTGACGGCTATCACGGCTTCATGGCGACTCCGACCGATCTGTCAAAGGTGGCGGACCGCATCTTCTATGTCGCAGGCGGTTATAAGTACGCCATGGCGGGGGAGGGGGCCTGTTTCCTGCACGCGCCGCCCGACTTCTGCCCTCGCCCCGTCGTCACTGGCTGGTTTGCGGAGTTCGGCGACCTGTCCGGTCCGCCGGGAGGGGTTCAGTATCGTTCTGACGGCGGCCGTTTCTGGGGCGCCACCTTCGACTGTTCGGCCCTGTACCGTTTCAACGCCGTGCGCGGGATGCTTGCGGATCAGGGCCTGACGACCGCCGATGTCGCCGCCCATGCCCGCGCCCTGGCGCAGCAGTTCCAGACCGCCGTCCAGTCGGAACAGGCCGGTGTGTTGGACCAGGCTGAAATCCTCAATCCCGTGGATGCTGACGCGCCCCGCGCCCGCTTTCTGGCCCTGCGCCACGCTGACGCCAAGGCTTGGCAGGCGCGCCTGCTTGAGGCCGACATCGTTACTGACGTGCGCGACGATGTAATCCGCTTCGGCTTCGGCCTCTATCAGGACGAGGCGGACGTGGCGCGCCTGATCGCTGCCTGTCGAGCCCTCTAATAGAAGGTCGTATCGTCCTGCTTCTGGGCCTGCGGGGCATGGCGTGTCGTCGCGGGCGGGCGCGGACGAGGTTGTGAAGGCGCAGGCGGCCGGGCCTGAGGCTGGGACTGAGGACGAAACTGCGGCTGCGGTGCTGGTGGCGCGAACGGGCCAGGCAGAGGCTCGGGACGGGCCAGCGGATAGGGCGCATAGGGCTCGGACGGCGCTGCGGCAGGCGGCGGCGTGGGCGACAGTTTGGGATAGGGCAGGGCGCCGTCATCGGCGGGGGCGGCGGGCTGGACCGACTCGATCTGCGGGGTCTCCTCGGCCGGGTTGATCGCCTCGTCATCCGGCGCTGGCTGGCCCACACGATCGGGCGCGCTCAGATCATCGCGCAGGGCGGGCCAGGACCGGCTGTCGACGCAGGCGCAGGCCTTGAGGAAACCCTGCCGGTCGCGCCACAGGATCAGCGGATAGGTCACCCGCACGCCCGCCTGTTTCAGCAGCAGGCTTAACTGCTCATCGAACTGTCGACTGGCGTCCACGACCGCCGTGCGGGCCAGATTGCCGTCCGCCTGGGGCACGCCCGCCGCCGTCCAGCTGCGCGACGGGGTGGCCATCCAGCGTTGATGCAGCATCCAGTCGCGGCTCAGCCACAGTTCGGCGACCGTGGCCCGTTCCGCCGCCGTGGACTGGGCCAAACCCTCGCGGTCGGCCCGAGCGAAGACGATGTAGCGGACCTCGACGCCCGCCGCGCGCAGCTTGGCCGCCTCTTCGCGCTCATAGCGTTGGGCCGAGGCGCTGTCGCGGTAGCTGACAATATAGACGGCCTGGCCGCCCGCCCCGTCGGACACCCACGAGGCCTCGTCCAGCAGCCGTTGAATCTGCGCCTGATTGCGGTTGATCGTCACCGGCTGGAAGCGCGCATGGAAATGCCAGTAGGCCCAGTAGGCGCCGCCCGCGAGCAGCAGGCCGATCAGGGCGGCGACGGCTGATCCTATGAAAAAGCGACGCATCAGGGCCGAACGCTCCAGCTTCACCTCGGACGAGGCCAAGCCATAGCATCGAAAACCGCCGCCTGCGCGGACGGGCGGCGATTTCCGATTTCAGGCCGGACGGCGGATCAGGGCTGCCAGCCGGTGACCTGACCGGCGTCGCTTTCCTCGGCCAGGGCGCCGCGCGTCTTCTTCACCTCGGCCCAGGCGGCGCGCAGCAAGGCGGGGACGCCCTCGCCCGAGACGCCGGAGACCAGCATGGGGCGGCGGCCGGCGACGGCCTGCAGTTGGGCGGCCTTTTCCTCGCGCTCTTCAGGCGACAGGGCGTCGATCTTGTTCAGGGCCAGGATCTCGGCCTTGTCGCCCAGGCCTTCGCCATAGGCTTCCAGTTCGCCGCGAATGACATGATAGGCGGCGACCACATCATCCTGGGTGCCGTCGATCAGGTGGATCAGGCTGGCCGACCGTTCGACGTGGCCCAGGAAGCGCGTGCCCAGGCCTGCGCCTTCGCTGGCGCCTTCGATCAGGCCGGGGATATCGGCGATGACGAACCGCTCGGACGGCGACAGGTCCACCATGCCCAGGTTCGGCGTCAGGGTGGTGAAGGGATAGTCGGCGACCTTGGGCCGTGCGGCGCTGGCGGCGGACAGGAAGGTCGACTTGCCCGCATTGGGCAGGCCCGCCAGACCGATGTCGGCGATCAGCTTCAGACGCAGCCAGATCCAGCGCTCCTGACCTTCCTGGCCCGGATTGGCGTGGGTCGGCGCCTGGTTGATCGGCCCCTTGAAGCGCACATTGCCCCAGCCGCCGTTGCCGCCCTTCAGCAGCATCTCGATCTTGCCGGGCTTATCCAGGTCCAGCAGGACGGTTTCCTTGTCTTCGTCCAGCACCTGGGTGCCGACGGGCACCTTCAGATGGATGTCGTCGCCTTTGCCGCCGTGCATCTGGCGGCCCTGGCCGTGGTGGCCGGTCTGGGCCTTGAAATGCTGCTGGTAGCGATAGTCGATCAGGGTGTTCAGCCCCTCGACCGCCTCGATCCAGACGTCGCCGCCCTTGCCGCCGTCGCCGCCGTCGGGACCGCCGTTGGGAATGAATTTCTCGCGTCGGAACGACACGGAGCCTGCGCCGCCATTGCCGGAACGGATGTAGATTTTTGCCTGGTCGAGGAACTTCATCGCGTGCTTATGCCAAAAGACCGAGGCGAGGGCGAGGCGTAGCGTAATTCACAGGTCATTAAGCGGTGCGGTCCAGACTCTTCGCCCATGAACGTCTCGTCCGCCACATCCATGGTCAATGTCCTGGCCGAAGGCCGCGCCCAGCGCGAAAAGGCCGCCCAGGATCGCGCCGAGACCAAGCTGCGTGACGCCCGGTCGGCGGTGGCGACGCTGAAACACATGAACTCGGCCTCCTCCAGCCAGGCGTCGGAACAGCGCAAGGCCGCCGCCAAACAGAAGGTGGATCAGATCAAGGCCCGCCTGCGGATGTTGCAGATGAGCGGTTCGGTCGATCCCAAGGTGCTGGCCCAGCTGGCGCGCGAGCTGAAGTCTGCGGTCAAGGGCTACACCGGCGCAGGCGGCTCTGTTGGTGATCTGGGCGCAACGTCCGCCCCGGCGTCCGCGACCGCCTCATCGCCAGACGCCGCGTCAGCTCAGGTCGCATCGGGCGATGGCGCCGAGGCGGGCTCCAACGCCCAGAATGCTCAGACGGCATCGGTTGAACCCGACGAGAAAACCGACGACGGCGACAAGGAGGCTGCGGCCAACCCAACTGACCCGCGCGGCGAAACCAATCCCTACAAGCGCATGGCCCAGGAGGCCGAGGTCAGGTTCGCCGAGGCCGCGCGCCACGGTGAGGCCGCCAAGGCCGACCGCGAGTTTCTGTCGGACGTCCGTAACCTGGCCAACCGCATCAAGAGCCTGGCCAAGTCGGCGGCTGCGGCCAAGGCGGATCCGGCCAAGCAACGCGACGGCGTCGAGGCGGAAAAAGCCGCCGCCGAGGCCCTGAAACAGGTCGAGGACGCGGCCAAGGATCTGGGTGCGCCGGGTATCTCCCTGACCGTCTGAGACGCCCGGATTCTGGTCTGAAATGCGCCTATTTCAGCGCCAGGGTCACCGTCTTGATGTCCACATATTCGTCGATGCCGTGGATTGAGCCTTCGCGGCCATAGCCGGACTGCTTGACCCCGCCGAACGGGGCGACGGCGGTGGAGATCAGGCCGGTGTTGACCCCGCACATCCCCGCCTCGATCCGGCGCGAAAACCGCATGGCCCGGTCCAGGTCGCGGGTGAACAGATAGGACGCCAGGCCGAACTCGCTGGCGTTGGTTTCTTCCAGCGCCTCTGTCTTCGGTGTCGAAGGCGAAGACGGGGATCATGGGGCCAAAGGTCTCTTCCTCACGGAACAGCTCGTCGTCGCCGCCCAGAGTAACGGTTGGCTGGAAGAAGCGTCCGCCCAGTTCATGACGCGATCCGCCGGTCAGCACCTTGCCGCCATCGGCCTTGACCGCCGCGACGTGCTTCTCGACCTTGTCGATGGCCTTTTCCTCGATCAGCGGGCCGACCTTGACGCCCTCGTCGAAGGCGTTTCCAACCTTGATCTTCGCCACCTCGGCGGCCAGCTTTTCAGCATAGGCCTCGGCGACCGAACGCTCGACATAGACGCGGTTGGGACAGACGCAGGTCTGGCCTGAGTTCCTGAACTTGCCCTTGATGGTTTCCGTCACCGCCAGATCAAGATCGGCGTCGGCGAAGACGATCAGGGGCGCCGCGCCGCCCAGCTCCATCGACACCCGCTTCAGCGTTGGGGCGCACTGTTCGGCCAGCTTGCGGCCCACGCCGGTCGAGCCGGTGAAGCTCAGCTTGCGGATCAGAGGACTGTCGGTCAGCACCTTGCCGATGGTCGCGGCGTCGCCCGTCACGATGGACAGGGCGCCCTTGGGCAGACCCGCCTGATAGGCCAGTTCGGCCAGGGCGATGGCGGTGAAGGGGGTCTGGCTGGCGGGCTTGACCACGGCGGTGCAGCCTGCGGCGAAGGCCGGGCCCAGCTTGCGCGTCAGCATGGCGGCGGGGAAGTTCCACGGCGTGATCAGGGCGCACGGCCCGATCGCCTCGCGATAGGTCAGGATCAGATGGCCCAGGGGGCTGTCCTGCGTCTCGCCGATCAGCCGCTCGGCCTGACCGGCGAACCATTTCAGGAAGCTGTTGGCGTAGGCGACCTCGCCCTTGGCCTCTTCGAACGGCTTGCCGTTCTCCAGCGCCATCAGGGCGCCCAGACCCTCGGTGTTCTCATCGATCAGGGCGGCCCAGGCGCGCAGCAAGGCCGCGCGCTTGTGCGGATCGGAACGGGACCAGTCGGTGAAGGCGTCGGCGGCGGCCTGGATGGCGGCCTCGGTCTCCTTGGCGCCCAGATCGGGGACGTGGCCGATGATGTCGCCGGTCGCCGGATCGTCCACGGCGATGCCGCCGCCCTTCGCAGGGATCGGTTCTCCAGCGATCAGGGCGTGCTGTTTCAGCAGGGCGAGGCCGGCGTTGCGGGCGGTCTGGTTCACAGCGATCTCCTGAGGCGGTCTTGAAACGAACAAGGCCCCGGCGGAGCGGGGCCTTGCAAGCGTCTTTGGCGCGGCGTGGCCGCTTTCGGATTAGTTCTTGGCGTCCTGGGCGGCGCCGGTGACGGCGTGGCCGGCGGCGGCGGTGTCGCGGCCCACGCCTTCAACCGTGTTGCAGGCGGCGGTGGTCAGGGCTGCGGCGGCGGCGACCAGAATAAAGATCTTGCGCATGGGTGTCTCTCCAGATTGCCGACGTCGAGGGGCGTCGGTTCGCTGGTCTAACGCGACGCTTTGGCGGCGGTTCCGGCCTTGTCAGTCGGATCGTTGGGCGTCAGGGCCTCAGGGGTGACAAAGGTCATGCGGGCGATGGCGCCGCCTGACGGCGCCTCGACGATTTCGGCCTCGCCGCGCAGCTGTTTGGCGAAGGCCCCCATCAGGGTGCGGCCCACCCCGGCCTCTGCGATCCCGGCGGCGCCGGGGCCGTCGTCCTCGACCTCCAGCAGGCTGGTGTCGCCATTGACCTTGAAGCGGACTTTGAGTTCGCCGCCGCGCCCGGCGAAGGCGTGTTTCTGAGCGTTGGTCACCGCCTCGACCAGCCACAGGGCCAGGGGCGCCAGCTTGTCCGGGTCGACAAACAGGCTGTCGGCCTCCACCGAACTGGTGACCAAGGGGCCGCGCCCCGCCTCGCTGGCGATCAACTGGCCGACCAGTTCGGTCAGGAAGACCTTGGCGTCGGCGTGGCGGATGTCCTCGCTCTGGTAAAGGGTGCGATAGATCAGGGCCAGGGCTGAAATCCGCTGGCGCGTATCCCCCAGCGCAGCCTTGGCCGGGGCGTCCGTCAGAGCGCGCTGCTGCATCGACAGCAGGGACGAGATGATCTGCAGGTTGTTCTTCACCCGGTGGTGGATCTCGCGCATCAGCGCGTCCTTTTCCGCCAGCGAGGCGTTCAGTTCGATGTCTCGCTCGGTGATGGCCTCGGCCATCTCGTCCAGGGTCTTGGCCATGACGCGGATTTCGGACGGGGCGTTCATCGCCTGCAGCGGACGCACCGAGAACCGGCCCTTGGCGTAGATGGCCGCGACCCGCTCCAGATAGTCCAGCCAGCGGATGAAGATGCGCTCCGACAACAGCATCACCGCCGCAAACGCCGTCAGCCAGGCGCCCAGGGGCAGGAGCAGGGTGCTGATCGGATTGAGTCGCGCCCAGGACAGCAGGCCGGGGGCGGGGGCGGACAGCAGGGCGTAGAGGTCGCCGCCGGCCAGGGGCGCCGCGGAATAATCACGCCGGTGCCCGCCGGTGTCCCTGGCCTCGAACACCGACGAGCCGTGCTCGCTGGCGCGTTTGATCCAACTGCCGACCTTGCCGCTCTGGTTCAGGACGAAGGCTTCAGGATTGCTGGCGACCAGAAGCCGTCCCGTGGAATCGGCGATGGCGGCGTCGGAACCTGCGGGCAGGGCGCGGTCATGGGTGTTCGGCTGCAGCACCGACAGCGGAATGACCGCCGCCATGGCGCCGTCGAACGCGCCCATCGGCCGTTCCGCGCGGATGGCGATGATCAGCGCGGCCTGATAGCCGGAACTGGCGGGCGCGCGCTCCACCACCAGGCTTTCGCCGCCTTTCAGTCGCCGGAACCAAGGGGCTTCGGACGCGGGGGCCACGTCCGACCTTGCGCCGTCGCTGCGGCCGGAGGCGCAGATGGCCTGGCCCCCAGCGTTCAGTCGATAAAGGCCTTCATAGCCCTCAAGCTGGTTCACCAGGGCGGTCAGGCGGGACGCGCAGTAGGGAGCCCATCGCGTCCGGCGCCAGGGGGGCGCAGCAGGATATGGGCGCTGTCCAACTGCGCCTTGGCGTTGTCGGCGGAACGTTCGGCGGCCAGTTGCAGTCCGACCTGCCGATCCTGCGCCTGTTGCCGGAAATCAGCCTGCGTCTGGATCAGGCTCAGGATGAAGATCGGCAGCAGAGCCGCCGCCATGGCGACGCCCAGTCGAAAACGGATGCCCTGAAACCGCTCTGAATCCCAGCCGCGCGACAGCTTCGGCTTGCGCCGATGGTCCTTTTCTCGCCCCGACGGCCTGATTTCGGCGGTCAACGAAGCCTATCCTCGGGCGCCGCTGAGACGGTCTGCTTCTCCCAGAATGCTGCGCATGGCGTCACCCGCCGCCTTGCCGTCGCGGTCATAGCCGCCCCGTTCCAGCGTGGCCTGAAGGGCGCGGCGCGCACGGCTGACGCGGCTCTTGACCGTGCCGACGGCGCATCCGCAGATTTCAGCCGCCTCTTCGTAGGCGAAGCCGCCTGCGCCGACCAGAATCAGGGCTTCGCGCTGTTCTTCGGGCAGGGTTTTCAGGGCCTGACGCAATTCGTCCAGGGCGACCGGGGCTTCCGGGTCGTCGACGGCGACCAGGGTGCGTTCGGCGGCCTCCTGGTCCAGCTGCGACTGACGCCACGACCGGCGCTTTTCGGAATAGAACTGGTTGCGCAGGATCATGAAGGTCCAGGCCTTCATGTTTGTGCCCATCTGATAGCTGGCGCGGGCGTCCCAGGCCTTCATCATGGCGTCCTGCGCCAGATCGTCGGCGGCGGTCGGATCACCGGTCAGGGTTCGGGCGAAAGCGCGCAGATGCGGGATCAGCGCGACAAGCTCATGTTTGAAGGCGTTATCGTCCGCCGACGGAGGCTTGGGCGCAGCGCCCAGGCGCGAGGTGCTCATGCGGCGCCCCCAGACGAGCGTTCATCGGCTCGTCGCAAGATGTCGAGAAACTCGTCCGGAACCGGCTCATTCACCACTTCATCGAACATATGACGCAGCTTCACCCCGATGGCCTGCTGGCGCAGTCGGGCTTCTTCGAGCACCACCTCATCATGCTCGTCGACGTCCGTGCGCCGCGAAGTCTCAGTAGAATCAATCATAGACAGAACACCGCCCACCCAACTGCAGTGCAGAAATGCAGCAGGCTTAACGCCCGCCACCCTGCACGGTTCCGCATCAATCTTTTAATGCTCAAGCTTCTCTGATGATATGGAACCGTGCCGTGTCCAATACGTTTCTGTTCGCTGTAGCGCTTTCTCGCGGATCGAGAGGGCCGATTAGTCGGGGAAAAACCGGAATGAGCCTTCTGGCTAGACTTGCGCCTCACCTGCCTTACGTCCGCCGTTACGCGCGGGCGCTAACCGGCGATCAGGCGACGGGCGATAATTATGTACGCGTAGCGCTTGAGGCCCTGGCGGCTGGCGAACAGCAGCTGTCTCCTGAAATGACGCCGCGCGCGTCTCCACGCTCGTCTTCCACACCATCTGGTCCGCCACAGGCATCAGTTGGAAGACAAGGGACCGAGCCGAAGGCCGCGACGTGCGTCCGCGCTGCTGCTGATCGCGCCGCGTTCGCGTCAGCCTTTCTTCTGACCGCGCTGGAAACCACCCTTCCGAAGCCGCCAGATCCTGGGCGCGGCCGCGTGATGTTGAACGTCTGATCGCCGACGCCCAATCCGACATCGACGCCGAACTGGCCACGGACGTCCTGGTCATCGAAGACGAGGCCATCATCTCGGCCGACATCCAAAGCCTGGTGAAGGAGCTGGGCCACCGCGTGACCGGCGCCGCCACCACCCACGACGAAGCCATCGAGGCTGTGGCCCGCCATCGTCCGGGTCTGGTCTTGGCCGATATTCAGCTGGCCGATGGTTCGTCGGGCATTGATGCGGTCAAGGAGATCCTCAAGGACTTCGATGTCCCCGTCATCTTCATTACCGCCTTCCCCGAGCGGTTGCTGACCGGCGAACGGCCTGAGCCGACCTTCCTGATCACCAAACCCTTCCAGCCGGAAACGGTGAAGGCGGCGATCAGCCAGGCGCTGTTCTTCCACCCGTCGCGCCAGCGCGAAGCCGCATAAGGCGACGCCTCGATCATATTGCGAAAGCCCCGTCCCCCTTCGGCGACGGGGCTTTTTCATGCGTCTCACCCAAATGATCCGGCATGGGTTCGAAAAAAGCGTATGCGCCGGGGAACCAGTGTTCTGACGCCTCGTTATCGGTCTGCGGAGGCGGCGACGCCCCCCCGACCTGAGATTGGCGACAGCCAATCTGTCGCCTCCGCGCCTCATTCTCGATGATGCCACTTCAGGGCGGCCCGCTTGGGTCGCCTTTTTCTTTGCGTGTCGTCTCGACCCTGTGGTGCGGGCGGGCCAAGGTGGCGGTTGGGAGAAACGTGCGGAGAAGCCTGATGGCCGGCATGAACAGACAATGGGTGCTGCGACAGCGCCCCAAGGGACTGATCAAAAAGGGCGATCTGGAGCTGGTCGAGAGCCCGATCCCGGATTTGAAGGAATCGGAGGTTCTGGTTCGGACCGTCTATCTGTCGCTGGACCCGACCAACCGCACATGGATGAATGATTCCGAAGGCTATCTGCCGCCGGTCGCCCTGGGCGAGGTCATGCGCGGCCTGACGCTGGGGGTGGTGGAGGCGACGCGGTCGTCGCGGTTCCGTGTCGGCGACGTCGTATCACCCCTGTCGGGGGGCTGGGCGGACTACGCTGTGGTCAGGGAGCAGGCGCTGCGTCCGATCCACCGTGCGCCCGGCTTGCCATTGACGGCCAATATGTCGGTTTTGGGCATGACGGGTCTGACGGCCTATTTCGGCGTGACCGACGTGCTCAAGGCCAAGGGAGGCGAGACCCTGGTGATATCGGCGGCGGCAGGCGCCGTCGGCTCGATCGCCGGTCAGATC
>JANDJZ010000102.1:0-16474 GCA_027943245.1 Acanthamoeba sp. SK_2022b | reverse complement strand
GTCGAGGGCAAGAACCGGGGCGACCGCGAGAACGCGGGCATGCTCGGACAGCGGCGCTCGTCGCTCTCGCCGGCGGGCGGCTACGACGGCGCCTTCGCGCTGCTGTCGGAGCGCGAGGTCTTCCTCATCATCCACTACCTCGACGCCGCATCGCTCTGCAGTCTCTCGATGGCGTCGCGGCAGTGGCGGCAGCTCTACTGCTCGCCGGCCCTGTGGCGCTTCCTCTTCAAGAAGCGCCAGCGCGCGGCGGGCGCCGAGGGCGCGGTGCTGCGCCGCCGACGCCGCAGCACGCTGACCAAGAACGAGAGCGGCGAGATCGAGACCCGCCGGCGTCGACAGAGCTACGAGGCCTCCTCGGCCGGCGGCCACGGCGCCTTCCGGGACGCCGAGCTGTTCGCCCACTTTGCCACCAAGCTCTCCACGCGGAGCCTTCTGTGGCCACAGCACAAGGCGTCCCCGTCGTCGGGCGGCAACGACGGCCACTTCAGTTGGCATCGACTCTACGTCGCCTACTTTGAGCCCTGGAAGCTGCCCGCTGCCGCCAACAGCAGCGCGCTGTTGGGCTCGAGCGACCCCGTCACTCCCCGCGGCAGCAGCGGCAGCGGTCGAAACTCGCGGGAGCCGAGCGTGCGGGAGCCCTCCATCCCATGCATCACCATCGGACAGCGGACCGCCGACCCGCTCCCCTTCAAGATCGTACGATAGACCCCCCCTCTTCACCCCCCTCGCCCCCTCGCCCGCCGGCGGTCGGTGGTTGCAGGTGGGAGGCGAAACGGCGCGCTGACCAGGGCCCAACCATTCAGGGAATGTACGGAATGGATGGCGTGGAGATCACTTCGCTCGTTACGTCGTTCGTCGAACAGAGCCTGCCCCGCAGCCGTAGCGGCAGTGGAAGGTGCCTCCCCTCCCTCCCTCGACACAATGTGAGTTCCACCCTCCTCCCAAGAGTGCTAAGCCAGGCGCGCGCGCGCGCAACAACCCGGTAGCCCTCGTAGGATGCACGCGGGCGTCGCGTCGTCGTTCTTGGCGGCCAAGCTCCAGGCCAGCGAGACGGCCCTCCTGTCCAGCGTCCAGTCCGCGCTGAGCGTCGCCACCACGGTCGGCCTCACCCAGACGCACGCCCTGCAGACGCTCGGGTACCCGCTGGCACCGCTCACCCCCTCCCTCTCCCTTGCCCTGCGCCCAGTCCGGTCTCGCGCCTAACGCGCATGTCCGCGCGCCCAGGGATGTGAACCAGCGCGTCGCCCAGTCGCAGGAGGGGTCCTACCGGGTCGAGAGCGAGGTCGACGGCCTCAGGTCGTTCTTTGACGTCAACCTGGCCACCTACGCCAGGGACAGCTCTCGGTTCCAGAAGCTCGCCGACCGGGAGCTGTTCTGCCTGTGCTACGATCCCAGCGATCTCCACTCGTTCTTCTTTGCCATCTCCCTCTTCCACGAACTCTTCGACGAGGAAGAGGGCGGCGCGCTTCGCATCCCACCGCTGTTCCTGGTGGCGCGCTCGACGATGCCCACGCCGGCTTCGTCGTCGTCGTTGTCGTCGGCATCGTCGTCGGCGTCGTCCGACCGCACGGTGACGGTGCGCGAGGGCAAGATGCTGGCCTCCATCCTGTGCTGTCCCTTCTACGCGCTCGCCGCCGCACCGACGGCGCACATAAGCGACACCGAGAGCACGCGCCTGCTGTTCCACTCCATGGCCCGCGAGGTGCGACTCACGCGCGAGGGCTACGCGACACGCTTCCACAAGGCCTCGTCCGATGCGGCGTCGCCGTCGTCGTCGGGTGCCGTGGTTGCTCTGAAGGCGAGCGGTGGCGGCCACTTTTACGGCGCGCTCGGACTGAGGGAGAGCCAGAGCGGGCGCGTGATGGTGGTGAAGGACGACCTCTATGTGGGACAGGTCAACGAGAAGAACCGAGAGCGGTGTGGCGTGGGCATCGCGTGGATGAAGGCCTCACGAGAGCTCTACATGGGGGAGTGGCGCGACGACATGCCGCACGGGTGGGGCGTGCTCTACTCGCCGCGCGACGGCAGGCGCGTGTGGGCCGGAAGCTGGATTGCCGGACGCGCCCTCTCATCGGCGGTCGACCTTGCGCTTGACGTGGCGCCCTCCTCGCCTTCTTGCACGACGCGACGCAGCAAGTAGCGCCCTCAATTTTGTAATCTACAAGTGTACACAGACTTAACCACCCCAACATTGGTACCCTCCTTTTGTTGCCGCCGCCACCAATCTTGGCCCTTCCATTTGCTTCTCTTCGTGGCGGTCCTTCCGCGAATTTTCTGCCCCCACTCCATGAAAAATCTGGGCACCGCTTGGCCTAAAACGCAGGCAAACACGTGCACGACGACTCTTGCGTGGCTACTTGCGCGTACGTCGCTCAACCGCGTGAGTAGCGTACAAGATGAACAAGGAGTACGAGGACTTGCTAAACTACATCGCCTCTGTTGAGCGTTCGCAACAACAAGATGAGGTCAGGCTGCTGTGTTTTTTTTAAGGGGCACAAAAATGGTTAACGCAATGTTGTCAGAAGCGAGCAAGGTGCAACTCGGTTTCGTCATGCATCTGTTCGCCGGCTGTCATTGTGACATATTTGTCCACTAAGACCTTTTTGATGACAGTCCACTGCTCCTGTGTTACAAACATGAATCTAAGAACTACGGCCAACGTTCACGAAAGGAGAGGCGTCTTACCCGGCACAAGGGACCCGGCAAGAGGCTACTACTGGAAGAAGGCTGGTGATGTTGGATGGCCGACACCATCCCAGCTATCTCCTCTTCGGGAAGAGTTTTGTAGGCCCACTCCACCGCAGCGATCAGCCCAATGTGCTGGTAGCTGTTGCATTGGAGGCAAGCGTAGGGTCAGTTGGGTTCGCATAGTCAGACTACTGAGATGGGGTGTACAGGGTCTGGGTGCAGAGCGCTGGCAATCCAATCGGCCTGGCTGCCTCGGACCCCCTTGGCCAGCAAGGGGCAGCTGTGGTATCTACGGCGAAGAGTTCATCAATGGAGACATGGGAGATATCGGGGACGAAGTCAAGAAGCCGGTGTGGATGATGTTTCCTGATGTACCTGAAGAAAGGAGATCAAGGTTAACCTTTCTCTTTGAATCAACCACATATGTGACATTGAGGCGGGGCAGTAGTACTTGAAAAAATCGCAACAGGGGAAGCCAGGTTGCAGGAGCACGAAAGGGGAGACTTTTCCGCGTCAACAAACAACCAATGATAATAATAATAATAAAAAAAACCAAAACCAAAACAACATAGGGAAAACGGAGTCTGGGGTGGATTCACCGAGGCAGAGTCCATGATGACGTTGCTTATGTCTTTTACGCCATTGTTGGCGTCCTTCCTGCGGTTGGAAAAGAGGAACAGGTTGGCCATGGCCAGCACCCAATCCACATGGGCCTGGAGTCCGCTAGCAATGTTCCGCAATCCACGCCTACCCTCGTCAGATTCACCCTGCACGTCAAAATACACTGTTTGACTCCCTTCAAACAAGGAGAGGTGCCATGAATTTAGATAAGTACGTAGAGTGTCCAAAGGTGGCTGATGACGCGGTAGAGGAACAGGCAAGCAATTGCTATTGACGCAAGTTCCTGATCGCCAAACTTGACCAAGATCTGTGATTGGCGGGTAATAATTCGTAAGATAACGAAATCACTAATGCCAACGAGCCAATCATTACTCTACCGAGGGAGACTTCACGAACTGGGCTCACGATCAGTTTATCGAGCTGGATTTCGGTTGCCTGGTAATGCATCAGCGCAGCCCAGAAGTGTGGGGAAATTGTGTAATAGTCGCCGTGCTGAACACGCGCGCATGCGTCGAGGTCAGAAATATCGGCAAAACATGAGATGACGAACGCACCATGCGGAACGCAGAACGCTCACACAGTAGCGAGGCCATGCGGAGCTGCATCTGCGTAGAGAGGAAGACCAGTATACTCTTGTCAGCCTCAAGCTTCGCCACGATTGTGTGTTTATCCTGTTCAGGCCACAGACTAGTTGACTGAAAGACACGAAAAGAGGAGTCAGCTGGTAATTAAAGATGGAATGGAGAGAGCATGTACAGTGCGGTCTGGGCGGTGTCATTTGTGGGCGCTGATTCGGGATTGATGATGCATATATTATATTCCCGGGTATCGCCCTCCGTGATCAGCGAGTGGACGTACAGATTCTGAGCCAAGTGTAAGAGATAACAGGAACGATAAATGAGGACCACCTGATTTCATTGATGATAAGTATGCGTACGTTAAGTACCCCACATAGGGCGCAGTTGGATGATGCGGCGGGGAGCGGGTCAAACTCGCTCATCCACAGCTTGCGGGCACGCACGCTCCAACAGATCAGTGGCGCCCTTCTGGAAAAGACGCGTTACACAACACATGCGTGCAGTAGTGATGATCGAGGGGTTGTGAAGAGTTGGATGGCACCTCTTGGCTTCTGTGGCAGCAGTGGAGAAGGCTTCCTCTGCTGCTATCTTGGATTCACTGCTCTCCTTGGCCTCAGTGTGGATGAGTCACTTCATACGCTTATCATAGGGATGGCCCTTGTAGCACTCAGCCACAGACTCATGAATCTCTGTTTGTGTGACTTTGAAGTGGCCACTTTCGTTGGCTAGGATGTTCTGGCTGAGGCATATGTCCTTGTAGAGGGACCTGAGTGTTTTCTTGTCCAGCAGGTGGCACTGGGCGGTTTGAGCTTCTTGGTAGGCCTCCATGTAGGCATGAAGCTGTTCCTCCACACTGTGCCAGTAGTTGGTCAAAATATTCCAGAAGTCCTCTGCAAAAAAGGTGGAGGAGAGTGATAGAATGAACCCAGTGCACATCATGTTGGAAAAATGATGTTTGATCATGAAGTCATAATGCAGTGCAAAAAAGATTTTAAAGCAAACCTGATGTGCATTGGGACAAACAGGGTGCATCAATGAGAGTCTTGCCGCTTGGAGCATCGTTGTTGAGCTTGTGGATCAGGTGTGATACACATATGAAAAATTCAGCAACCACAGAACCCAATGTGCATTGGGTTCAATCTGGACATATATTGGGAGCCCTACTCTATGGTGCCAGGATGCTTGGTGAGGCTGTCAAACGTGGTAAAGTACTTGCTCAGGGTGCCTGGATTTTGTGCCTGCTGCCCTTCTTGCATGTGCTGTGTATATGGATTTGTTAAAACTGTAAGAAGCTGTTTCATTCAGAACAGTGCTTCATACCAAGAACTCCAAAAAGAGCTTTGTAGTTTGTAGGTTGGTTTGAAGTGTGGCAAGCAGCCAGTCTTGTAGTAGTTGAATGCCTTTTCTAAGGCGTTCAGGATGACTGAGCTGTGGGCATTGACGAAGTTTTCAAAACCACAGATTTGGTCAAGAATGAGCCAGTTGAGGTGGTGTACCACCAGAGAAAACCTGATGCATCCAGTATATGGTCACCGAAAATTCGAATTTCCTCAGGCGCATGAGGCTTTACAAAGGGAGCCAATCAGCATACAACAAACTCTGGATTGGCTTGAAGGGGGGGTTGTCCACAAAAAAGAGGGTTTTTTCAAGAAGAACAGGGGGAGTTTTTCATTTCTTTGTACCACCCCAGTACTAACAACATCATCCTCATCAGCAACATGTCTACTTGTTGTTGCTCTCTCACTGCCAGCACTCCAAGCAGCCTGCAAGAGTGGGTGATTTGCAATACAAGGAAGGTGACTATCAAGAAGTGGACCCTGGGTTCATGAAGTCATTCAACCAACACTTGTATTCTCAGTGTCTAACCTATGTGAGGGAACAGGTTACCAGTTCTACAAGTACCTTCTGCAGGCCATTATGACTCCAGCTTCTCCCAAACAGCACAGCATACTCAACTACAGGCCTCTTCATGGAACTCCAATGCTGGCCTGCTTCAAGCTTAATTACAGCTACCACATCTGCACATCTGCTCTCAAGCCAGCTGAACCCAAGTGCAAACTCATCAACGACACCATCAATAGCTTTCTCTTTTTTGGCAATGCAGCTGACATCACTAAATGGATTGGTGCTTTGGAGGCAATTTCCTCTTGCCAGCATACCACTCCTCCACAATCCCAACTTTGTACAACCATGCAACTTCAAACATCTTCCACTCCAACCAGGGTATGCAGCTGCCCAATGCATCTCCATGAATTTCTTTTCACCATGTACACATATGTGATGGAAAGATATGACAATGCAAAGCTGACAATATCACTGTGTACATGTACACTATGCCAGGAACACACTTTGCACCCACCTTCTTCAGAACCTACACAAGCTTCCATTGCACGTACACACAAGCTTCTTCAGACCTACACACAAGGCAAATGGGTTGATAGGAATTTTTAGATCTCCTGTTTGGGCGAAGGCACAGATAAAGGGCAGAATTGAAGCTTTAATTGTTGATATGCTTGCAGCACAAGGGACAAAGTTGAACATGTTGCGAAATGGTTGAATTGGAAACCTGGTGTTCAAGGAAATGAGACAGTGACTCCTTTTTGGGCAAGTTTTGAGAGATGTACACCCATCAGGCTCAAAAGCTGTACATAAAAGGGGCTTGAGCTACTGAGGGTGACAGAGCTAGTACCGAGAATATTTTTCATGTAAAGTGTGTTTGCTTACCCCTTGAACAGGGTTGAATTCAAAGCTGAGAGGCAGCAGCAGTGTGTGGAGTGAGAGAATGAAACATGGTTCGAATCTGGATGGGAGTGGGGGAGGCAGCCTCAGCACTCTCCAAATCATGAACCTGCTGCCACTCTGCAAGCTCAGAGTGCAAGAAGAGCAGTTCTTTGCAATGGGCTTGCATTTCAAGCAGGACTTCTGCATCAGGGCTTTTGTGGTGGGAGTGTGTAGGGAACATCTGCAGGATCAGATTGTGAGGGATGACAATATGAAAGGAGGTGAAGTTAAGAGGGGAGACAAACTCACCATTGGGCATGGAACTGAGCAGCTGATAGGCTTGTGACCATTCACCTGATGTGTGGAAAGCCTTGTCTCGTCGCAACCATCAGCATTCTTGAAGAAGTGGAAGACATGGGGTTCAGAGTGGCCTGTGATGTGGTGCATCCAGTTGGCCAACCAAGACTTCCAGTCCCAGGCTTGGTTGAGAATGCTCAACTTGGGAGAGGAGCCCTCTTCAGTGTAGACAGACTGCAAGAACTCGTCCAAATGGCTGTGCAGCAGCAAGCATGTAGATATATGTCAGACCTAAACGTATTAGGAAAAAGGAGGGGTTCCACATCTGAGGGTGTGTGGATGCTGGTGTGGCAAAACTTGGTCTGGACTGTGGAGAAGAGCTGATCACTGTCCTCATGGGGTGTCCCACAAGCAGAAAGCTGAAAGACATCCTTGAAGATGTCAAGACCTACAAGAACAGAGGACGAATGTGTTCTTGTTCCCAGCATAGCAGTTGTCAGCCTGGGAGGTAGAGAGTGTGTGGGCGTGGGCGATCAGCTGGGATGGCAGAAAGGCGAGAACACAAGTGGTTGAAGAGGGTGGTGATGATGAGGTTGGAGTCCTTGGGCCAGGAATGCTGAGGGTGACTATAGAGGTGCTTGCCAGAGGCATGATCAAGCAGGCCAAACACATGGGGTATCTGTGGTTAAGTGCATCCAGCTCTTGGGGAGGGGATAGTGAGTGGGCAGAGGCAGGGGTTGGAGTAGTCAAAGTTGACACTCACAAACTGGCTGGGACATGCAATGTTGGCCGTGTGTTTGTTGGAGAGACATTCAGAACAAGCAAGGTTGAGGTGAAAGGCAAGATAAGCAGCAGCTTCAGCAGCTGACTTGGCCCATAAATGAAGCTGCTGGAGCTCCAAGCATCTGGTGCACTTGCCCAGGCGAGGGGCATGGAGTAGCTTTACATTAGTGAAATGGTCAGCAATGTGCTTTACAAAGGGGGAGTAGGTAAGGAGGGGAGTGTCAGGTGGGTGGTTAGCATAACAGATGGTGTGAACATCCTTCCAGGTCATGGCAACTGGCAGATGGATGGTGCCATCAGGCAAGTGATCACCCACAATATCAATGAAGGAGGCAAGCCAAACATGGGAGTTGTCATGTGCTTCAGTTGGATGTGGTATGCCTTTGGAGCCATGAATGGGCACAGAACCGCCAGCCAGGAAGATCTTTTTGCACTGCTGAAACCAAAGGCAAAGCGAAAAGCTCTACTACACACAGAATGACCAAGTAGGCGCAAATCCATCCTTGAGCTGGAGGGAGAGAATGAGGTGGACATGATGGTGATGATCATGACACTCTGTTCATGTTCATTGCATGAGGTGTACTTGTGGCGCACAGCAGAACAGGCTTTCAGCTGGGAGACTGAATATGGTGGGGAGTGGGCACATGCAATGAACCTGCTAGTGTCATGGAGAGCATGGGACCCATGAGATCAGATGCTAGAACATCAGTGGTGAGGTTGATGGTATGAAATGTGTTCATGTTGGTGGTCAGAGTGATGAATGAACAAATGGAGGCAGATTATATAGCTGCGCAAGATAGACCAAAGTCAGCAAAACCTAGCAATAACACCACGAGACAGAACCACCATATAAGCAAGAAATAAGGGTCAGGAATTGCAGGAGAGAGAGACTTAAGTATAGCTTTTGGTAACAGAGTTCTAATGCGGAAATGTTAAAAATATCTGGTGAGAGTAGAATCGCCACTTTCATGAAATCTCACCACAACCTATGGCAAGAATTCCAGCCCCCCAACGAGAAATCAACAAGGAACTGGACCACTACACCACCTCCCCACGCCACACCAAGAGAAAGCCAAAGCGAAACCCCCTCTTCAAAGACAGCAAGGAATTGGATGTCCTGCAGAGAGCAGTTCACTGTGGTGAACATTAAGTAGTACAGCTTGGCAGAGTTCTTTGCATCCTTCTTCTTGCGGGCAGCAGCAGTGGAGCGAGCAATTGCTTCCTCATCTGTGGAGTCGCTGTGGCTCTCATTGCTTGCCTTCTGGTTCCTCTTTGCAACCGCCTTGGTGAGCACATTGTTGATGGCATCATTCATCTCTTGGTGTCCTGTCTTCCTTGCACCTGGCTGAGGTGCTGTCTTCTTCTTCCACCCTGCAGAGACCCGCCTGTTCATGTACGCTGCTTGCTCTTCTGCTTGTCTGGGGTGGTTGAAGGTCATGTTGCCTTGACTTGTCCGGGTTTGACACGTGAGTCTCTTGGGTGTGGTTGGCGTAGATGCTGCAAGTGGCACAAATGGTGATACTTGGACATAAGCCTCTACTGCTGCAGCAACTTGTGAGCAGCGTGGCCTACCTCAAGCTTGATCGGTGTGGTTGCTGGCGTGCATTGCAGCGTGGTCATTGGCGAGGTCGTTGGCATGGTGATTGTTGTTGGTGTGGTCATCAGTGTGGTTGTCAGTATGGTTGTCAGAGTGGTGGTTGGTGTGGTTGTTGTTGGTATGGTTGTTGTTGGCGTGGTCGATGGCTCAGCAGTGATGGTCGTGGTCAGTGTGGTAGTCAGTGTTGTCAGCATGGTCATCAGCATCGTCATCGGCGTGGTCGTCAGCACCATTGTCACCATGGCTGTGGGTGTTGTCATTGGTGTGGTGGTCAACGTGGCGGTCAGTGTAGTCATAAGCGTAGTTGTTGGTGTGGTCGTCAGTGTGGTTGTCAGCATGGCAGTCAGCCTGGTCGTCAGAGTGGTGGTTGGTGTGGCGGTAACGGTCAGAGTGGTGGTCAGTGTGGCCGCACGCATGGTTGTTGGAGTTGTTGGCAAGAAAGTCTGAACGGCGGTCCTGGTCGGTTTGAGTTCGTTCAACCACAGAGCTGCCATCCTCTTCCACATTGCTCTGGCCCTCTGGCACCTCGTCCTCAAAAGTGGCAGGGGCGCAAAGACCATGGCGGATTTGTGCTGCAATCGCATGCTTGCACATCTTGCTGCACTTGAAGAAGAACAGGCAGCTGCACGCCCACGTTGAGATCTTCACCATGTACTTCCCAACCCAGTACAGGTTGCCACAGGGGGACAAGGCTGTCTCAACCTTCTCCTCCTCAAGGATACAGTGAGCAGCTTCAATGCACGCTCCAAGCTGCAGCTTTGACCATGATGGTGGGACATGCTTGAGGCCCTGTGCATGCTGATCGAACAAGATGTTGTAGTGCTGAAGGAGGCTCTGGAGGAGGTAGGTACTTGTACTGGGTGAGCACGATGTCTTGTGGTTGCAGAAGCGCCCAAGCTTGCTGAACTGGGCCTCAATGTTGTTTGTATTCCACTTCAGGCACATTCAGCATTCGGTCTGTCAATGAAACACAAGTGTATGAGTTGCTTGGCTTTTGTGTGGGAGATGGGCAGGAGAGGTGAGCATACACTGATGGGAGAACTCCTTCAGCTTTTCATGCCATGCCTTCTGGACATGAAAGTCACAGAGAAGGTGTGTCCAACTGAGAGATTCTACTGCCACGCGCTCAGCTTCATCATGGTTGATCATCACAAAAGGTGACCACTCTTTGCCCAGCTCGCTGGCATGTGATCACACAGAATCTGCAGTGCTCGACCTAGGATGTCCTTGCTCTTGCAGGAAGTGAAGATGAAGGCAATTGGCCAGCCATGGCCCTCTTTGTCCTCAACTGCAACAGCATAGATGGGCCAGCGGTTTTGATCAATCTTGAACACGCCATCAAGCCCAATGAGGTGACTGTACTTGCGCACCAAAGGTACACACACCTTCCCAATCATTACAATCAGGAAGGGCCGCCCTTGCTCAACTTCCTCCATGATGCTTCTGTTGTTGGCTGAGGGGAACAGGATGAAAGGGCTCACCCATTTGTCATGCAGAGTCCACTCGAGCATTAATGGTCCCATGGCCCCGCCCCGCCTTCCACTGCTTGTAGCTGAGCAGGTTCTGAACCTGCTTCAGCGTAGGGACCACATCAGGAGTTGTGTGTCCATCCTTGGAGAGCTCTTGAAGTCGCATGACCTCCTTCATCACTGTGGTCCACCCACTGGTCCTGTAGTCCAGGCCATCAGCATGTAGGATCTGCTGGTGGATGTGTGGCACAATCTGCAATGCCTTCACGTTCAACTTGAACTGTTGCCCATGCTGGCCTATGACATAGATGTGGGCGACTTGGAGATCCCACAGGTTGATGGCAAAGCGTGCCATAACAGCACACCACATCTTCTTGTTGGTTGGGCTCCATGGGCGGTTGCAGCTGGACTTGCCATTGCACAGGAGAGTCTCCTTGATGACAACTGTCATAAGTTCCTTGATATCGCCACTCCATCTGGCCAGAGTGGCAAGGGTTGGGGCGCTCACCCTGGACCTTGGAGATGAGTGATGGGCTGACCTTGAGCCCATCGGTGACCCAGCCTGTTGAGAAGATGGCTGGAATCTCATCATGGGTGCCAATCATGACAACTGGCAGCTCTGAAATTGGGAAGGACCCAATGTAGGTCATGTTGGGGTAGATAAGGGCCATGGGGTGCTGCATGATGGTTGAGGAAGAGAGAGAAAGACAAAAGGAGTTTGAGCAGGTTTGTTCAACACTAGGGCAGGAGTGCAAACTCCTGCTGTGGGATTTATGCACACAGGTTTAGGATTGTGCACCTGCGATTAAGTGATCTGCTGAATTGTGGTTGTGGACATTTGGGCTGGCGAGCTTTAATGGTGAAAGTGAGTTTTAATTGTCTAGCTGGTGAAATTTAAGGTCTCCACAGTTCTAATCTGATGCACATCAGATTTAATTCTGGGATTGTGTAATGCTGCAGGTATGCATAACATGGGATTCAAAATACGTATTGGAGATTGCATTGTGAGGACTAACAGACATAAAAACAATCTGAAATGGAATTCTTCAAAAATCCAACGCACATTGGATTTAGTTCTTGATGTTTGTAGCACTGCAAGAACGCATGACATGGGGCACAAAACAATTATTTGGGAAATGTGTTGTGGGGATTATCTGACATTAAAACTCCCAGAAATTGGCTTGGCCTAAATCCAACACATGTCAGATTTTGTTGAGCACTATGTGGCATGCCAAAAGCAGTGCAAAGAGCAAAATGGGAATGGAAGTTAAAAGGACACACAAACAGTAAAACCATCAGAAAAAAGAGTTGAACTGCAATCCGCTGCGTGTTGGATTTGAAAATCGAAGAAAAAGGTAGTGTAATGCCAGGAAATAATCAAATAGAAAATTTGTTGAACTGACAATCCAACGCATGTTGGATTGGCAATGGACAAAGCTTCATTGTACTTTAAAGACCTTGTGGATAGACGTCCCCTGCATTGTTATGTCATGAGAGACAATAAGTTAAGGTGGTAGTACTGGTAGTCCACAACAAAGATGCCTGTCAAAAGTTTGTGCGGATTGGGCAGGGCCAATTAAAAAGATAGTTGGTGTAGGTAGTGATGTGTAGCCGAGCCGAGGCTGTCCTGCTGAGGTTGAACTTGGTGCAGAGAGTGTTGTGAGGTTCTTGGCTGTAATGTTTTTGCGCTCAATGGTACTCCAGTGCTGCTTGCACCACATCACCAGCTCCTGGGTGGGCATTGCCTCAATGGTGGCTGGAAGCTCCAGGAAGGTCGACTTGGTGGTAATGATGGTGGTTGGTTGAGTAGTAGTAGTAGTAGTGGTTGTAGGAGGACCAAGACCAAGCATGCTTTGGTAGGTGCACTGAAGAACGGCCAAGGGAAGCACAAATCGTTGAAGGAGGAGGAGGAGGAGGAGGAGCAGCTTGCAAGAAGGCTGTGCAAGCCCAGGATTATCCCCAAGGAGGAGGAGGAGGAAGAGGTGGAGCATGAGGAGAAAGTGAAGGCATCCAAGGAGGAGTCTGAGCAAGAGTTGGAAGTCACAATGGAGCTGGAGGAGAGCCTGAGTGGAGAGGAGGAGGAGGTGGAAGAGCCTGGTCCAACTGAGTTGGTTCTCCCTGATCGATCCTTGCCTGTCAAGGACAGGGCTGTGTTCTTGCTCCGCTACTCACTTGAACAACTTGGTATGATTTTCTCATCTTTTCTCTGTTTTTCCTTAAAATTTATCATTTTCAAATCCAACGCACATCATGTGTTTTTTGTACACTTTTCACTGTTTGATAATCCAACATGCGTCGGATAGAAAGATTCACACATTTCCTTCAGTTTTTATTGCAAGAATGCATATTGTTCACACCATTTTGTCATGCTTGTGTCTTATCCTTATGTGTGAGCACTTTCACTGTTTGATAATCCAACATGCGTCAGATTTGATTGTACATTTTGTGTACCTATTTCTGTCCTAGGGAAATCCAACATGCATTGGATTTGATTTTAGCCATTTTGGGCCTAGAATTACACTTTCTAACCTACTTAATTCCTCTCTTTACAGAGCTTCTGGTTCCAGTGGAAGTGCCACACTTTTGCAGTCTGCAAGACCATCCAACTGCTAAAGCCCAGCTCTACAGAAAGATGCCAAGCTGGCTCTGGATGATCCCCAGGTCACTGGTGCCAACATGCCAGCTGCAGATCTACCACACCCATCCCTTCCTCATTCAGCCCCTCAACCCTGATGAGCGTGCTGATCCTGACAATGCTCAAGATTTTGGTATGCCCTTGCCTTCAAATTATGGTTTATTGTTTTCTCACCATTGTTGGGTTGGGGCATTCCTTCCTTTAATCTCTGCAGAGGCTGATGACTGCAATCATTGTGTGATTGTCTGGAGCATGCTGGGAGAATACATGTGGAAGCCTTTTGAAGTGCCACAGCCTCAGGTTGGCGAAGTCAAGCTCAACCACCTCATCATCAACCTTCTGGCTGGGGCCACCTCATCAACAAGATTGACCAGCAAGGCGCCATCACTGCGAGCGCCTTTGATTCCAACCTGGCCCACTACAAGCACTACACCAGTCCAATGTGGGCAACCAAGAAGGGCAAACCCAACTTCAGCGCCTACTCCAAGTATGTGGTATGTCCATTTTCACCTTCTCCTGTTGAGGCACTTGTTATTGTGTCTGTTCTCAACACTGCCTGCTGCTGCACCATCTGCAGTTGTTCCAGGTGAGTGCACCCTCAATGTTGTTTTGTTTGGCAGTGTTATCGCTCACCCCTCCTTTCTTTATTTCACATGCTGCAGAGTCTCAGGCTACCCCCAGCAAGAAGCCAAAGCCCACCCCCAAAGAGAAGAAGGCCCTTCTTGAGGCTAGGAAAGTGGAGAAAGAGATTAGTTAGTGCCTGTTCCAACCACTTCCTTCCTGCATTCACAGACCTCATCACTTGCATGGTGTCAACCCGCCTGGAAATTGAGAAACAACTGGTACAACTTTTACCTTTTACTACCCATTCTAACATTTCCTTTTTCTTTCCTAGCTCTCCATCTACATGCACGATATTGCCCTTCACAACATGGACATTCCTCTCAACTACTCTGATGCTTGTCCTGCTCCTCCTCACATAGGTGGCTTCTTTGTTCTTCTATTCAGCCACTCCAGCTGCCCTTTCAAGACCATCTGGAAACCTACTCCCCTCCTCATCTTCACCCTTCCCAGCACCTGTGTGCTACCTCAGTCACATTGCCATCCAGTCAGGTGGGAGGACAGTCGCCACTTCCCTGCTGCCCTGAGCACTCTCTCTGACAACAAAATCCTCCATCCTCACCAGCATTATTTTTCCCCCCACACCTGAGTCCTACATTCACACGATCTATGATGCCAACCCCACTTACAGCATGATGCTCCCTCTTGCCCTCACCAACTTCTACTGGTACCTTCTGCCCTTGGCAAGGACTATGCTACCTGGGCCATGCACTTCCTTGCCCGCAGCATGAATGACACTAGCCTGGGGAGCCTCATCTCCTTCTATGATGAGCTAGACCCATCCATCCTTACTGCATACTCCCCACCACCCTCCACTCCCTCTGCCAGGGGCACTCCTCAAAAGCCCATCATCACCTTCACAACTCCTTGGTAAATTTCCTTCAGCAGCCACTCTATAAACACTTCACTTCTTTCAGTTCACCTGGATAATTATTTGAGTTCTGTACATTGTTGTGTTCAATCAACTGGATTTTTGTCTGCACTTTGTAGATCGTTTTTGCATTTCTTGGAAGATGTACATTCACCATGAAGCTACAAATTTGTTGGGGTTTGTGTTCATAAAACACTTGAAATCCTACTTGGAAATGAGTCAGTGTCTCATTTCCTTGAACACTTGGTTTGGAATAAAAACAAAGAAGGCTGTATTTTTAGATGCAAGTTAAACTGCGTAGGTTTACCAAATTTGAGCTGTAACATGTACAAAACAGGCATGTCGACACAAAATCACTCAGCCCCGATGCGCACAGTACCAACCCTTACAAGATGTTTGTGAAAAAACAATTCTTCTTGTTATGTGTTTTTTTACTCAACATCAAGACATTTGCTATCATTTCAAATTGCATGAATATACTGGAATGAAATTTTTGAAGGTTTAGAAGATCAAGTTCCAACAATTTAAACACAATTCATGTTGACCAATACATGTTGTCAAGAACAAAACATCAAATCTTCAACACTGTTTTACCTCAGTGTACAGAATTTGAAGCTTTTTTTTTGAGGCCTTGTACAGATTTCAGTGTGTTTTATTCAATTGGTGTAAAAAACGTGTACATTGTCAAAAGAGTCATTGTTACTTTTTTCTGAACACTCTGTTCTGCTTAATTTGAAGAAGTACTGGGAAACAACTGCCAGGGAGAAGGAGGTCAACCTGGATGCAGAGCTCAACAAATCCTAGGCAAACCCAATGCACATTGGTCTGGTTCAGGGGAGCCCAGGGAGAACAAGACACAGCAGGTAGAGCCCCGCTCCCTTGTGACTTCCCACTCTTACTCAAATGGCTCAGCCTCCTCATCAGCCTGTGCTTTTCCTTATGCTCCTCCTCCTCCTCCTCCTCCTCCTCCTCCTCCTCCTCTCCTCTAACGATTTGTGCTTCCCTTTGGCCGTTCTTCGCGCACCTACCAAAGCATGCTTTAGTCTTGGTCCTCCTACAACCACTACTACTACTACTACTCAACCAACCACCATCATGACCACCAAGGCAACCTTCCTGGAGCTTCCAGCCACCATCGAGGCAATGCCCACCCAGGAGCTGGTGATGTGGTGCAAGCAGCACTGGAGTACCATCAAGCACAAAAACATTACAGCCAAGAACCTCAACACTCTCTGCACCAAGTTCAACCTCAGCAGGGACAGCCTCGGCTCGGCTACACATCACTACACCTACACCAACTATCTTTAATTGGCCCTGCCCAATCCGGGCACAAACTTTTGACAGGTGGCATCTTTGTTGTGGGACTACCAGTACTCACTTCACCTTAACTTATTGCTCCTCTCTCATGACATAACAATGGTGGGACGTTCATCCACAAGGTCTTTAAAGTACAATGAAAGCTTGTCTACAAGCCAACCAACATGCGTTGGATTGTCAGTTCAACAAATTTTCTATTTGATCATTTCCTGGCATTACCCTCCCCTCATTGGATCTGATGTGCGGCGGATTGCAGTTCAACTCTTTTTTCTGATG
>JANDJZ010001019.1:0-21021 GCA_027943245.1 Acanthamoeba sp. SK_2022b | reverse complement strand
CGTGACCAGCACCTGGCGGCCCTGCAGCAGCTTGGGCGTGAAGAAGGCGGCCAGCTCCTCCATGATTTCCTCGGGCTCGAGCATGCGGCCGTCGCCCACCTCGCCACAGGCCTGGTCGCCCGTTCCCACGCCCAGCACCAGCGCGCCGTCGGCGGCCACCTGCGCCAGGTTGCGCTGCGTGGCCGGGTGTGCCCACATCTCGCGGTTCATGGCCGGAGCCAACAGCAGGGGCACGCGGTCCATGGGGCGCGCCAAGCACATCAGGCTCAGCAACTCGTCGGAGCGGCCCTGCACCAGGCGCGCGATGAAGTCGGCGCTGCAGGGCGCGATCAGCATCGCGTCGGCCTCGCGGCTGAGGTTGATGTGGGGCATGTTGTTGGGCTCGCGCGCGTCCCACTGCGATCCGTAGACAG
Organism: Acanthamoeba sp. SK_2022b; assembly: GCA_027943245.1. Classification (NCBI taxonomy): domain Eukaryota; phylum Discosea; order Longamoebia; family Acanthamoebidae; genus Acanthamoeba; species Acanthamoeba sp. SK_2022b. The sequence continues at coordinate 20,608 of JANDJZ010001019.1, read as the reverse complement.
GGCGGCCCGACAGCGCCTGCATGGTCACCGGCGTAATGAACTGCTCGGCCGCCTCGGTCATCACCACCTGCACGGTGGCCCCGGCCTGTACCAGCAGGCGCACCAGCTGGGCAGATTTGTAACAAGCCACGCCTCCGGAGAGGCCGAGCACCAGATGTTTACCAGCGAACACTTCAGTCATGGCGCGCAATTTAGCAGAGCCGCAACGTCCGAGCAGCCCCGCGCGGCGCGGCGAATTCGGCGGCGCATCTATAATCCTGCTTTACCACCACCAATAAAAGACATGACCAAATTTGTCTTCGTCACAGGCGGTGTGGTGTCTTCCCTGGGCAAGGGAATCGCCTCAGCCTCCCTTGCTGCGATCCTCGAATCGCGCGGCCTCAAAGTCACTCTCATCAAGCTGGACCCGTACATCAACGTGGACCCGGGCACCATGTCGCCCTTCCAGCACGGTGAAGTGTTCGTGACCGACGATGGCGCAGAGACCGATCTGGACCTGGGCCACTACGAGCGTTTCATCGAAACGCGCATGAAGCAGTCCAACAACTTCACCACCGGCCGCATCTACCAGAGCGTTCTGGAGAAGGAGCGCCGCGGCGACTACCTGGGCAAGACCGTGCAGGTGATCCCTCACGTGACCAATGAAATCCAGGAGTACATCAAGCGCGGCGCCGGCATCGGCACGCCGGATGCCGTGGACGTGGCCATCTGCGAAGTCGGCGGCACGGTGGGCGATATCGAGTCCCTGCCCTTCCTCGAAGCCGTGCGCCAGCTGGCCCTCAAGCAGGGCCCCAACAACACGGCCTTCGTGCACCTGACCTACCTGCCCTGGATCGCCACGGCCGGCGAGCTCAAGACCAAGCCTACGCAGCACACCGTGCAGAAGCTGCGCGAGATCGGAATCCAGCCCGACGCCCTGCTGTGCCGCGCCCAGCACCGCGTGCCGGACGAGGAAAAGGAAAAGATCTCGCTGTTCACCAACGTTCCCGAATGGGGCGTGATCTCCATGTGGGACGTGGACACCATCTACAAGGTGCCCCGCATGCTGCACGAGCAGGGCCTGGACGGCCTGATCTGCGACAAGCTGCGCCTGAACACGCCGCCCACCAACCTCAAGCGCTGGGATGACCTGGTCCACGAGACCGAGCACCCGCAGGGCGAGGTCAAGATCGCCATGGTCGGCAAGTACGTCGAGCTGTCGGACGCCTACAAGTCCGTCAACGAGGCGCTCAAGCACGCCGGCATGCAAAGCCATGTGGCCGTGAAGATCACCCATGTGGACTCCGAGACCATCAGCGACGCCAATGCGCGCGACAAGCTCTCGCAGTACGACGCCATCCTCGTGCCCGGCGGCTTCGGCTCGCGCGGCGTGGAAGGCAAGATCTCCACGGCCCGCTACGCCCGCGAAAACAAGGTGCCCTACCTGGGCATCTGCCTGGGCATGCAGGTGGCCACCATCGAATACGCCCGCCATGTGGCCGGCCTCGAAGGCGCCAACTCCACCGAGTTCGACCCCAAGTCCGCCAACCCCGTGATCGCCCTGATCACCGAGTGGAAGGATGCCGACGGCACGGTCAAGACCCGCGACGAGAACTCCGACCTGGGCGGCACCATGCGCCTGGGCGCGCAGTCCTCCGACGTGCAGGCCGGCACGCTGGCCCACAGCATCTACGGCGACGTGGTCACCGAGCGCCACCGCCATCGCTATGAAGCCAACGTCCAGTATCTGGACCAGCTGCGCGAAGCGGGCCTGGTGATCTCGGCGCTGACCCAGCGTGAGCAGCTGACCGAGATCGTCGAACTTCCCAAGGAAGTTCACCCCTGGTACATCGGCGTGCAGTTCCACCCCGAGTTCAAGTCCACGCCGTGGAGCGGCCACCCGCTGTTCAATGCCTTCGTGAAGGCTGCGATCGAGCGCCAGAAGGCACCGCGCAAGTCCTGAGCCCCGCAACGCCGCCCACCATTTCCCAAGGAATCCCCACCATGAAACTCTGCGGCTTCGACGTCGGCCTCGACCGGCGCTTCTTTCTCATTGCAGGTCCCTGCGTCGTCGAGTCCGAGCAGCTGCAGATGGACGTGGCGGGGCAGCTCAAGGAAATCACGGCGGCCCTGGGCATCCACTTCATCTTCAAGAGCAGCTACGACAAGGCCAACCGCAGTTCGGGCGCCAGCTTTCGCGGCCCGGGCATGGACAAGGGCCTGGAGATCCTCGCCAAGGTGAAGAAGGACCTGCAGGTCCCCATCCTGACCGACGTGCACACCGAGTCCGAAATCCCGGCCGTGTCCCAGGTCGTGGACGTGCTGCAGACGCCGGCCTTCCTGTGCCGCCAGACCGACTTCATCCGTGCCGTGGCCCAGTCGGGCCGGCCGGTGAACATCAAGAAGGGCCAGTTCCTGGCCCCGCATGACATGAAGAATGTCATCGACAAGGCCCGCGCCGCCGCCAAGGAGGCCGGCCTGCCCGAGGACAGCTTCATGGCCTGCGAGCGCGGCGCCAGCTTCGGCTACAACAACCTGGTCTCGGACATGCGCAGCCTGTCCATCATGCGCGAGACCGGTGCGCCCGTTGTCTTCGATGCCACGCACAGCGTGCAGCTGCCCGGCGGCAACGGCACCAGCAGCGGCGGCATGCGCGAGATGGTGCCCGTGCTCTCACGTGCGGCCGTGGCCGTGGGCGTGGCGGGCCTGTTCATGGAAACCCATCCCAATCCTCCCTGCGCCCTCAGCGACGGCCCCAACGCCGTGCCGCTCAAGCACATGAAGGCCCTGCTCGAAACCCTGGTCGCGCTCGACGACGTGACCAAGAAGAACGGCTTCCTCGAAAACGACTTTGGAGTCTGACCCATGGCCAGCGGCTACATCATTGCGTCCGTCACCGTCACCAAGCCCGAGCAGTACGAGGAGTACCGCAAGTGGAGCACCGAGGCCATGCGCGCGCATGGCGCCGAAGTCTGCGTGCGCGGCGGCAAGGTCGGAGTGCTCGAAGGCGACTGGAATCCCGGCCGCACCGTGATCCTCAAGTTCCCCAGCTTCGAAGCCGCCAAGGCTTTCTACGACACGCCCGAGTACCTGCGTGCCCGCGAAGCCCGCGAAGGCGCGGCCATCATGCGCATGGTCTGCGTCGAGGGCGTCTGACCGCGGCCAGCGATACCCGGCCCGTCAAGAGCGCAGCGCATACAAAGCCATCCACCCAATTTGTGCACAATGGCCGCCGCCCGATCGCAGATACTGCGCCGCGGAGCATGGCTGTGCACGGTGGCGCGGCAGCCTGCCACGCCACCGACCACCCATACCGCTTGCCCGGCAAGCACCAGGGCGCAACCTCACCGGAACCCGCCTGCACACCGATTTCAAAAACCGCAAAGGAAATGCCATGAGTGCAATCGTTGACATCGTAGGCCGCGAAGTGCTGGACAGCCGCGGCAACCCCACCGTCGAGTGCGACGTGCTGCTGGAATCGGGCGTGATGGGCCGCGCGGCCGTGCCTTCGGGCGCGTCCACCGGCTCGCGCGAAGCCATCGAGCTGCGTGACGGCGACAAGAGCCGCTACCTGGGCAAGGGCGTGCTCAAGGCCGTCGAGCACATCAACACCGAGATCTCCGAAGCCGTGCTGGGCCTGGACGCCTCCGAGCAGGCCTTCCTGGACAAGACCCTGATCGACCTGGACGGCACGGACAACAAGGGCCGCCTGGGCGCCAACGCCATGCTGGCCGTCTCCATGGCCGTGGCCCGCGCCGCTGCCGAAGAGGCCGGCCTGCCGCTGTACCGCTACCTGGGCGGCATGGGCGGCATGCAGCTGCCCGTGCCGATGATGAACGTCATCAACGGCGGCGCGCACGCCAACAACAGCCTGGACCTGCAGGAATTCATGATCATCCCCGTGGGCGCGCCTTCGTTCCGCGAAGCCGTGCGCTGGGGCGCCGAAGTCTTCCACGCGCTCAAGAAGATCATCCACGACAAGGGCATGAGCACGGCCGTGGGCGACGAAGGCGGTTTTGCGCCTTCCGTGGAAAACCACGAAGCCGCCATCCAGCTGATCCTGCTGGCCATCGAAAACGCAGGCTACAAGGCCGGCGAACAGATCGCCCTGGGCCTGGACTGCGCCGCCAGCGAGTTCTACAAGGACGGCATGTACGTGCTGGCCGGTGAAGGCAACCTGACGCTGACCGCCACCCAGTGGACCGACATGCTGGCCGGCTGGTGCGACAAGTACCCCATCATCTCCATCGAGGACGGCATGGCCGAAGGCGACTGGGATGGCTGGAAGATCCTGACCGACCGCCTGGCCGCCAAGGTCCAGCTGGTGGGCGACGACCTGTTCGTCACCAACACCAAGATCCTGAAGGAAGGCATCGACAAGAAGATCGCCAACTCCATCCTGATCAAGATCAACCAGATCGGCACGCTGACCGAAACCTTCGCCGCCATCGAAATGGCCAAGCGCGCAGGCTACACGGCCGTGATCTCGCACCGCTCCGGTGAAACCGAGGATTCGACGATTGCCGACATCTCGGTGGGCACCAATGCCGGCCAGATCAAGACCGGCTCGCTGAGCCGTTCGGACCGCATCGCCAAGTACAACCAGCTGCTGCGCATCGAGGAAGACCTGGGTGACATCGCCCACTACCCCGGCCGCGAGGCTTTCTACAACCTGCGCTGAAAAGCGTTAGGCTTGCAAGCCATCGGGCCTGCAAGCCTTTTTCCTTTCCGCAACATCTGCTGCCATGGTCAACCGCGTCGTCCCCCTTGTCCTGCTCGCCCTGCTCGCCGCCGTGCACGCGCAGTTGTGGCTGGGCCACGGCAGCGTGGCCTATGTGAAGGAACTGCAGCAGCAGATCCACGACCAGAACGTGGCCAACGCGCTGGAAAAAGCCGAGAACGACCGCCTGGCCTCCGAGGTCAACGACCTCAAGGACGGCCTGGCCATGGTCGAGGAAAAGGCCCGCAGCGAGCTGGGCATGGTCAAGCCCAACGAGATCTTCGTGCAGATCGTGCGGCGCTGAGGATTGGGATTTCCTGCACCAAGGCCGGCTTCATGCCGGCCTTGTGCTTTTGCAACAAGGCGCCTGCGCCCCTTGCCCGGGCCTGCGCGCAAGCCGAGACAGGTACTTGGACACAGACCGCTTGCCCCCGCCCCCGGTGATTCTTCTGGGATCGCCACCCGCGCTCGCGCTTTCCATGGCCCATGCACTGCGCCAGGCCTGGCGGCACCACGGAGCATCTCCTGCCGACTGGCAATGCCTGGCGGCCGAGCCGGGGCAGTCTCTGCCGGAACATGGGGCCGTCTACCTGCTGGGACTGGATTGGAGAGCCTCCGTCACCGAGCACGAAGGGGTGAGCGATGGCCCTGCCGCACAGCTCCAGCATTGGCGCGACCAATTGCAAAGCCAGTCACGCGACTACGTGGTGCTCTACGGCAATACCGCCCGGCAATGGCAACAGCTGGCCGAGTCGCTCAGGCTCAAGGCCCCGCAAATGGACTGGTCCTGGCTGCCCGCAAGCCCCGCGCAACGCGGCGCCCGCCTTCGCCCCTACGGCTGCGAGCAATGCAGCGACCCGGACTGCGAGCGGCGATTGTTCGACGCGCTGCGCAGCGGGCGGGACTGACTCCGAGCGTATTTACTGCACGTTCTTCGAGGTCGGCGGCTGCTTGCCGGCCTCGGTGAACAGCTGGGCTGCGTCGATGGGATCGAATTCGTACTGCTTGCCGCAGAAGTCGCAGCCCACCTCGATGCTGCCGCGCTCCTCCAGGATGCTCTCCACCTCTTCGCAGCCCAGCGACACCAGCATGGACGCCACACGGTCACGGCTGCAGGTGCACGCAAAGCGCGGATGCTCCTCGTCCTGCTGGGGCACGAAGCGCATCAGCTTCTCTTCCCAGAACAGGCGGCGCAGTATGGTCTCCACATCCAGCGTGAGCAGCTCGTCGCGCGTGAGGCTGGAGGCCAGCGTGGCGATACGGTTGTAGTCCTCGTTCAGCCCGATGGCATCCTGGCCCGACTGCTCGCTTTCGGTGGCAGCGGCCAGGTTGGCCTCACCCTTGACCGGCATGCGCTGGATCAGCAGGCCGGCGGCCACCTGGTCGTCGGCCGCCAGCACCAGCACGGTGTCCAGCTGTTCCGACTGCAGCATGTAGTGCTGCAGCGCATCGGACACCTTGGTGAAGCGCCGGCCCTGCGCATCCTGCAGCGGCACCACGCCCTGGTAGGGCTGCTGGCCCGGCTGGCGCCCCTTGGGGTCCAGCGTGATGGCGCAGCGGCCGCCGCCGTGCACATTGAGCAGTTGTTCCAGCGTGGCGCCTTCGGGAGGGTCGCCGATCAGGGTGGCGGTGGCGCGCAGGCCGAAATCGGACTGCACCTCGGCCACAGCCAGCTTGACCGGGCCATCGCCCATGACCTGGAAGACCAGGGCGCCGTTGAACTTGATATTGGACTGCATGAGCACGCCCGCAGCCGCCATTTCTCCCAGCAGTTCGCTCACGGCAGCGGGGTAGGCGCCGGTCTCGCCGTTGCCCGCGCGGCGCTGCAGGATTTCCTGCCAGGCATCGGTGAGGCGAACGATGGAGCCGCGCACGGGCAGGCCTTCGAAGATGAATTTATGCAGTTCAGACACGCTGATGGATTCCGTAAAAAAGTGCCGGGCCTCGCTCAGCCCAGCTTGCGCAGCCCGGTCTTGAACCGTCGCGCATTGTCGACATAGTGTTGGGCGCTGCGGCGCAAGCCCTCGATCTGCTCGGGCGTCAATTGGCGCACGGCCTTGGCCGGGCTGCCGATGATCATCGAGCCATCGGGAAATTCCTTGCCTTCGGTGATGAGGGCGCCTGCGCCGACCAGGCAGTTGCGGCCGACCTTCGCGCCGTTGAGCACCACGGCACCGATGCCTATCAGCGACTCGTCGCCAATGGTGCAGCCATGCAGCATGACCTGGTGGCCCACGGTCACGTGGCGCCCCACGACCAGCGGCTTGCCCAGGTCGGCATGCAGCACGCTGGCGTCCTGGATGTTGCTGCCCTCACCGATGGTGATGCTCTCGCAGTCGCCGCGCAGCACGGCGCCGAACCAGATGCTGGCGTCTTCGGCCAGCTGCACATTGCCCACCACTTCGGCGCTGTCGGCCACCCAGGCCGACGCCGCCACTTCAGGGGCCACTCCATCCAGTTCATAGATCGCCATGGGTCTTTGTCTCCGTCAATTATTGGTGATGGCAGGAAACCTAGAATTGTAGGGATGGAGTTACGTCACCGCGCCCTTGAGGTCTTGTGCCTCACGGACCCCGAAGAAAAGGCCGCCGCCGCGTTGGACATGTATGCGCGGCAGGCGCTTTATTCAATAGCACCGCAGGCACCGGCCCTGCCGGATCCCGCGCCGGACCTGCCGGGCCGCCCGCTGCGGCCCGAGCTGCGCCACCACACCGCCGTTGCAAGGCGTTCGCCGGCGACGCCGGAAGGCCGGGCCGTGCTGATCCACGCCATAGCCCACATCGAGTTCAACGCCATCAATCTGGCGCTGGACGCCGTCTGGCGCTTTGACGGCATGCCGCAGCAGTACTACCTGGACTGGCTGCAGGTGGCCGCCGAGGAGGCCAGGCACTTTCGCCTGCTGCGCGAGCATCTGCGCGCGCACCTGGGCCACGACTACGGCGATTTCCCGGCCCACCAGGGCCTGTGGACCATGTGCGAGAAGACCGCCCATGACGTGGTGGCCCGCATGGCCCTGGTGCCGCGCACGCTGGAGGCGCGCGGCCTGGACGCCACGCCCCAGATCCAGAACAAGCTGCGCAACACGCGCGCGCCCGATGCGCTGGCAGCGGTGGACATCCTCGACATCATCCTGCGCGAGGAAGTGGGCCACGTGGCCATAGGCAATCATTGGTACCGCTGGCTGTGCGAGCGCGAAGGCCTGGAGCCCGAGGCCCACTACCAGGCGCTGACCCTGCGCTACGAGGCGCCGCGCCTGCGCCCGCCCTTCAACGAACGCGCACGCCGCGCCGCAGGCTTCACCGATACTGAACTGGCCTGGTTGCAGCAGGTCTGAAGAAAGCCTGCCTGCGCCGTGCGGACAGGCCCAGGCCGCTCGTGAAGCCACACAATGGTTTACAAACTAGGATGGGTCCGACTCCGCAATCGGACTTGTCCCAGCAGACACTGCCTGTCGGCATATTTATTCAGAACATTCCTACAATCAGATCTGCTGCTTCCCGTGTCCCTTCGACCGAACACTCCATGACCGAATTGCCTGTCCATCTCTTCAACGATGCCCCTGTGGCCAGCCCCGCGTCCACGGATCGGGGAATGATTGCGCGCCAGGCCATCGTCAACGGGGTGCAGCAGATCATCGGCTATGAGCTTTTCAACCGTTCGCGCGCCTACCCGGACCATACGGCGGCCTCGGATGTGTCCCTGGTGTTCACGGCCCTGTCGCATGCGGGCGAAGAAGATCTGGTTGGCACCAAGCTGATGTTCGTCAACTGCACGCATGAAAGCCTGGCCGGCGGGCATCTGGAGCTGCTCAACCCCGACAAGGTGGTGCTGGAGATACCTCCGCTGGGCCTGGCCGCCCAGCAGGAGGTGCAGGCCCGCCTGCCCATCCTCAGCAATCTGCGCGCACGCGGTTTCAACCTGGCCTTCAATCACACGGTGCTGGAGTCCGCCTATGCAGCCTGGCTGCCCCTGGCCGACTACATCAAGTTCGACCTGTCCGTGCTGGCCCCTGACCAGTTGGCCGTGCTGGTCAATTTTGCCGGCCGCCACACGCGCGCCGAGCTGATCGCAGAGAAGGTGGAAAGCGCCCAGCAGCATGAGCAGGTGGGCCGCCTGGGCATACAGCTGTTCCAGGGCTTCTGGTTCGCGCGGCCCACGGTGGTGCGCACCAAGCTGCTGTCGCCCTCGCAGCAAAGCATTGTCCAACTGCTGAATCTGGTGCGCCAGCAGGCCAGCACCGATGCCATCGAGGATGTGCTCAAGAAGGATGCGGGCCTGGCCTTCAACCTGATGCGCCTGATCAATTCCGTGGGCTTCGGCGTGCAGCGCGAGATCACCTCGTTCCGCCAGGCCGTGATGCTCATGGGCCTCAAGAAGCTGTTCCGCTGGGCGGCCATGCTGCTGACCGCATCGCGCAACGGCGGCCCGCCGCCGGCCATCGGCCAGACCGCCGTGATCCGCGGGCGGCTGATGGAGCTGCTGGCCCAGGAATCGCTGAGCGAGGAAGACTCCGACCAGGCCTTCGTCGTCGGCATCTTCTCGCTGCTGGGCAGCATGCTGGACCTGCCGCAGGACGTGGCCATGAGCCTGATCCCCGTGCCCGACGCCGTCTCCGCCGCCGTGCTGCGCCACGAAGGCGTGCTGGGCGAGCTGCTGATCCTGGCCCAGGCCTGCGAAGCCAGCGACGATGCAGCCTTCCACCGCAGCGCAGGCGCGCTGCGCCTGAGCAGCCAGCAGATCAACTGGGCCCATCTGCAGGCCCTGGCCTGGACCGACCAACTGGCAGACAGCTCGCTATAGCTATAAGCTATAGAACGCCATCGAAAGCCATCGCTCATCCATCTTTCTCAGCTTCCAAATGACTACCAACGACAACTCCTCCGCTCCGCCGCCCCCCCTGCCAGCCGGGGTGGAGGACGGGCAGGTGGCCGTCATTGCGCGCCAGGCCATCGTCAACGAGGCGCGCGATGTCTTCGGCTATGAGCTTTTCGACCGCTCCACGGCCCAGCATGCGCACACGGCTGCCTCCGATGCCGCCCTGCTCTTCAACGCGCTGTCGTATGCGGGCGCCGAAGCGCTGGTGGGCAAGAAGACAGTCTTCATCAACTGCACGCATGACAGCCTGGCCGGCGGCCACCTGGAACTGATCCACCCCGACAAGGTGGTGCTGGAGGTACCCACGCTGGGCGAGAACGCCACGGCTGCCGATATCGAGGAACGCCTGCCCACCTTCCAGGCCCTGCGCCAGCGCGGCTTCCGCCTGGCCTTCAACCAGCACCTGCTGCGCCGCGCCTATGCCAGCTGGCTGCCTGCGGCCGCCTTCATCAAGCTGGACATGCAGACCTTCGCACTGGCCGATGCCGAGACCCTGGTGAAGTTCGCGCGCGCCCATACCAATGCCCAGATCGTGGCCGAAAAGGTCGAGACCTCCGAGCAGTTCGAGCGCATGCGCGACCTGGGCGTGCGGCTGTTCCAGGGCTTTTGGTTCGCCCAGCCGCAACTCGTGCAGGCGCGCACCATCCGCCCCACGCAGGCCACCATCATCCAGCTGATCAATCTGGTGCGCCAGCAGGCCAGCACGGACGAGATCGAAGCCCTGCTCAAGAAGGATCCCACGCTGTCCTTCAACCTGCTGCGCTTCATCAACTCCTCGGGTTTCGGCCTGTCGTGCGAGATCACCTCGTTCCGCCACGCGGTGATGATCCTGGGCCTCAAGAAGCTGTTCCGCTGGGCGGCCCTGCTTTTGACCACTTCGCGCGCGGGCGGCACGCCGCCGGCCGTGGGCCAGACCGCCGTGGTGCGCGGGCGCCTGATGGAGTTGCTGACGGCCGAGCTGCTCTCGCCCGAGGAGTGCGACAACGCCTTCGTGGTCGGCGTGTTCTCACTGCTGGACGTGATGCTGGGCCAGCCCATGGAAAAGGCGCTGGAGTCCATCGCCCTGCCCCAGCCCGTGATCGATGCGCTGGTGCACAACAAGGGCGTGTTCGCGCCCTTCCTGGAGTTGACGCGTGCCTGCGAAAGCGGCGATGACGAAGGCTTCGCGCGCGCAGCCAATGCACTGCAGCTGTCCAACCACCAGGTCAACTGGGCGCATCTGCAGGCCCTGGCCTGGGCCGACAATCTCACGGCGGACGAGCCCATGGCATAGGCGGGCCCCGCACATCCGGCACCAAAGACAAAGGGCTTGCGGCCATGACGGCTGCAAGCCCTTTTTGCATGGGCGCCGGTGGCGCCCTGCGCTCCATCAATTGAGCTTGATGCCGGCTGCGCGAATGATGCGCGCGTTGGACTGGGACTCGGCCTCGATCTGGCGTGCAAAGTCCTCGGCCTTGCCGCCCATGGCCACGTTGTCGGTGGCCTCCAGCTTGGCGCGCATGTCCGGCTGGGCCAGCACCTGGTTGATCTCGGCATTGAGCTTTTGCAGCACGGGCGCAGGCGTTCCAGCGGGCGCGAAGATGCCGAACACCGAGGTCATGTTGGCGCTCTTGTAGCCCAGTTCGGCCAGCGTGGGAACGCCGGGCAGCGACTCCAGGCGCTGGGGTGCGCCCACGGCCAGGGCCTTGAACTTGCCCGCCTTGATGTGCTGCAAAACGGCCGGGCCGGCATTGGTGGACAGCACTTCGAACTGCGCGCTCAGGCCGTCATTGAGCTGCTGCCCGCCGCCCTTGTAGGGAATGTGCGTGATCCGGACCTGCGAGGCATGCATGATCTGCTCGAGCATGATGTGGCCCAGCGAGGCCAGGCCGGCCGTGGCCCAGCGCACTTCGCCGGGCTGCGCCTTGGCCTGGGCCACCAGCGCATTGAAGTCGGCCGCCGTGGAGCGGGCCGTGCCCAGCAGCAGCACGGGCGAGTACATCACGCTGGTCACGGGCACCAGGTCCCGCTGCGGATCGAACAGGGGCTTGCCCAGGTGCGGGCTCAGCGTCAGCGGGCTGATGGAGGAAAAGCCCAGCGTGTAGCCATCGGGTGCGGCCTTGGCCACCAGGTCCAGGCCGATGGCGCCGCCGGCGCCGGCCTTGTTGTCCACCACCACGGGCTGGCCCAGGCGGGCGGCCAGCTTCTCGCCCAGGGCGCGGGCCACCACATCGCTGACGCCGCCGGCCGGGTAGGAAACCACCACGCGGATGGGCCGGCTGGGCCATGCCGCATCGGCAGCCGACACAGACATCGGCAGGGCCGCGGCAGCCACCGTCGCCGCCAGCATGGAAGTCACCAGCACATGCCGGCGCAGGAAATCAGTCATCGAGAACTCCGCAGAAACACATCGAACACGGCGGTGATTGTTGTGCAAAGCGCATATCCCCGGGACAGGCTTTGTCACTTCGACGATTTCAACGATAGAAACACCCAAACCGGCGAACCGACCACATCCAATCAACCACGCGGATGGTGCAAAGCGTGCAGGGCCTTGAGCCGCTCGCGCGCCACATGGGTGTAGATGGTGGTGGTGGAGATATCGGCATGGCCCAGCAGCATCTGCACCACGCGCAGGTCAGCGCCGTGGTTGAGCAAATGCGTGGCGAAGGCATGGCGCAGCGTGTGCGGCGACAGCGGTGCCGTGACACCCGCAACCTGCGCGCAGCGCTTGACGATGACCCAGAACATCACGCGGCTCATCGCAGCCCCGCGCTGGGTCACGAAGACCGCATCGCTGCGCTGCCCGCCCAGGATGGCGCCGCGTGCCGTGGCCAGGTAGCGCTCCAGCCACCAATGTGCCTCCTGGCCGAAGGGCACCAGTCTTTCCTTTTGCCCCTTGCCGGTCACGCGCAGCACGCCCGAGCGCAGATCGATGCCATGCATCGGCAGATCCACCAGCTCGCTCACGCGCAGGCCGCTGGCGTACATCAGCTCCAGCATGGCGCGGTCACGCAGGCCCAGCGGCGTATCGACATCGGGCGCCTTGAGCAGCGCCTCCACCTGAGCCTGCGTCAGCGTATGCGGCACGCGCGGCGGCTGCCGTGCCGCCAGCATGCGCACCGTGGGATCGGCCGCAATGCGCTGCTCGCGCAGCGCCCAGTGGTAGTAGCGGCGCAGCACCGTCAACCGCCGGTTGGAAGAACTGGCCTTGGTCTGCTCCACGCGCACCGCGAAATAGCCCTGCAGTTCCAGCTCGCCCGCCGCATCCAGCGCCAGCGGCGGCCGCTGGTGCGCCAGCCACCGGCCCCAGGCCGTCAGATCGCGACGGTAGGCCGCCAGCGTATTGCGCGACAGCCCGTCCTCCAGCAGCAGCGCATCCATGAACAGGTCCAGCGCATCCAGGCTGGCCGGCAGCGGCGCGGGCCAGGATGCAGGATCGGCAGCAGGTTCGGCTTCGGCAACCGAGGGGGACACGATGGAAGCGGCGGGCACTTGGGACATCCCATCAAGCCTACAACGAAAAAACCCGAGGTCCGCAAGGAACCTCGGGCTCTGATCCAACCGCTCAGGGCGGTGCTTACTCCAGCGTGAGTTTTTGCTGGGCAACCACCTTCTTGTAGGTCTCGTACTCTTCCTTGATCTGCTTGGCGAACTCTTCAGGCGAGTTGCCGATGACCAGGGAGCCCGTGTCCTCGATGCGCTTGCGCACGGCCGGGTCCTGCAGCACCTTGCGCACGGCGGCGTTGATCTTGTCCACCACGTCCTTGGGCATGTTCTTGGGGCCCAGGATGCCGTAGTAGGCCATGCGGTTCACCGGCTCCAGGCCCACTTCCTTGAAGGTGGGCACATTGGGCAGCACGGCCAGGCGCTGGGGCGCGGCCACCACGATGGGCACCAGGCGGTTGTCCTTGATGAAGGGCAGGGCCGAGGGCAGGTTGTCCAGCACCATGGGCACCTGGCCCGCCACCACGTCGTTGAGCGCAGGGCCCGCGCCGCGGTAGGGGATGTGGGTGACGAAGGTGTTGGTCAGGCTCTTGTACAGCTCCATCAGCATGTGCTGGATGCCGCCCGTGCCCGAGGACGCATAGGAGTACTTGCCCTGGGACTTCTTGAGTTCGGCCTCGAAGCTCTTGTAGTCCTTGGCGGGGAACTTGGGGTTCACCGCGATCACGTTGGGCGTGGCCGCCACGTTGATGATGGGCGTGAAGTCCGTCAGCGTGTTGTAGGAGATCTTGGGGTTGATCGCGGGGTTGGTCGCCGTGGTCGAGACCGTGGCGATGCCCAGGCTGTAGCCATCGGGCTGCGAGCGCGCGGTTTCCATGGCGCCGATGACGCCACCGCCGCCGCCGCGGTTGTCCACCACCACGGGCTGGCCCAGTTCCTTGGTCAGGGGTTCGGCGATCACGCGGGCGATGATGTCGGTCGTGCCACCGGGGGCGAAGGGCACCACCAGCTTGATCGGCTTGGTGGGGTAGGCCTGGGCCAGGGCTCCGGTGCTTGCGAGGACCAGGGTCAGTCCCATCCAGCTGCGACGATTCATACAGGATCTCCTTTTGGGGGTCGTGTTGACGAAGAGGTTTTCATGGACATCCGCAAGGCCGTGCCTGCGGATGGATGGTCTGCGAAATGAAGGCTCGCAAACGCTGCCACGGAACAGCCATGTTGGGGCCTGGAGCCCGCTGCGCGCTTGACGGTCGTCAGGACCTGCGCTTTCGGATCGGCTGTGTGGACCCCAGCGATGCTAAGGCCCGGGGCCCGGTTGTCACAGTTTGTCGCAGCACTGATTTCCCGGTGTTTACCCCTAGCCTCGCGCCATGGTTTCTCGGGAGACGCGGCGACTGCGGGGTTGCGCTTATGCTCAGCCCCCGTGAACTACGCCGTGCTGCTCTTCCCCGATTTTTCGCTCATCGTGCTTGGCTACGTGCTGTGCCGCTTCACACAGCTCAATCGCACGGTATGGCAGGCGGTGGAGGCGCTGGTGTACTACCTGCTGTTCCCGGTGCTGCTGTTCCACTCCATCGTCAAGAGCCCGGTGGACTGGGGTGCCACCTCCCACTTGCTGGCCGCTGGCGTGTGTGCGGCCCTGGTCGGCATCGGCCTGGCCTACAGCCTGCCCTGGTGGCCGGGCCTGCGCGGCCGGATCGACACACGCGAGCATGCCGGCGCCGTGCAGGTGGCGTTTCGCTTCAACTCCTTCATCGGCCTGGCGCTGGCCAGCCGGCTGGCGGGGCCTGAGGGCCTGCTGTTCATCTCGGTGCTGATCGGCGTGAGCGTGCCGCTGTGCAATATCGCGGCCGTCTGGCCCATGGCGCGCGGCAGCAACCAGCATTTCCTGGGGCAACTGGTGCGCAATCCGCTGATCGTGGGCACGCTGTCGGGCCTGGTGTTCAGCGCGCTGGGGCTGAAGCTGCCCGCGCTGATCGAGCCGTCAGTCTCCCGCATAGGCGCAGCCTCCATCGCGCTGGGCCTGATGTCGGCCGGCGCCGGCATGCAGTTCGGCGCGCTGGCCGCCGGCAAGCTGCTGGCCGTGTGCCTGCTGGCCGTGCGGCATCTGGTGCAGCCGCTGATCGCCTATGCCATGGTGCGGGCATTTGGCCTCAGCGGTGCGCAGGCGCTGATCCTCATGGCCTTCTCGGCTCTGCCCACCGCATCGTCGTGCTATGTGCTGGCCGCGCGCATGGGCTACAACGGCTCGTATGTGGCGGGGCTGGTCACGCTGTCCACGCTGCTGGGCGTGCTCAGCCTGCCGTTTGCGCTGAGCCTGCTGCAGTTCTGATGCCGCTGTGCCGCGGCGCCCCTACAGCACGGCACGCATGTCGTCCGTGAAGGCGGCCGTGATGTCGTCCTGGCGTGCGCGCTTCCTGGCCACCATGGTGATGTCCACGTCATAGCTGAAGAGGGATTCGTCCAGCGCGTGCAGCAGGCCGGCAGCCACATAGGGCGCCGCGTAGTGCTCGGGCAGGTAGCCCAGGTGGGCGCCTGACAGGATGAGGATGGCGGCCGCCTCCATGTTGTCCGCCTCCGAGGTGACATGGCGCGGGCGCCCCGTCAGCGGCGCCTGCGGCAGTGGATAGGTGCGCCAGGTCCAGTCGGCTTCGCCCGCCTCCTGCGCGCCGATGCGGCCCGCGCGCGCGGCAAAGGGATGGCTGGCGCTGCAATAGGCCACCTGCCTTTCGCTGAACAGCCGCGTGTATTCCAGCGCCGGGGCGCGGTGCAGGAAATAGCCCACGGCGACCTGCAGCTCATCGCGCAGCAGCATTTCCTCCAGCTCGCGCGGCCCGCGCACCAGCACAGACAGGCGCACGGCCTCGTCGCGCTGGCGAAAGCGCTGTATGGCCCGCCCCATCAACGCGTTGTATTCCGTGGGTGCATTGCCGATCAGGCCGATGGCCAGGCTGCCGACCAGTTGCCTGTGCATGTTGCGCGCCTGCGCGCTGAATCCTTCCAGGCCCTGCAGCGCAGCGCGGGCCAGGTCGACGAAGCGCCGGCCCTTGGCCGTCAGGCGAAAGCCGCCGCGCCCGCGCTCGCACAGGCTGAACCCCAGGCGTGTCTCCAGCGTGGACAGCTGGCTGCTGAGCGTGGACTGCCCCACGCCAAGAATGGCCTGCGCAGCCGATACACCGCCCGCGTCGACGATGGCCAGAAAAACGCGCAGCAGCCGCAGGTCGAGATCTGAAACGGTATGGAGCATGGGATTTTCACTCAGCAAAGATCGATGTTCATCGATGTTTGTAGATGGAACTTGAAATGGATGCAAGCCCGGCTGCTGTCTAGCATTCACGGCTGTTGCGGCGCGCTTCGGTTCACCGAAGCACGCTGCCAGCGCAGAACAAGAGGGGCGGTCCGTGACATTCACTTGCGTGAATACCGCTGTTTCAGAAGGACCCTGCACACGGGGTCGGAACAAAAGGGGAGAGAGACCATGGTGCTTGATATCTCGGTGGTAGTGATCTACGCGGCAGCCATGCTGCTGCTGGGCTGGTACGGCATGCGCCGCGCGAAGACGCAGGAGGATTTTCTCGTGGCGGGCCGCAACCTCGGGCCGGGCCTGTACATGGGCACCATGGCTGCCACGGTGATCGGCGGGGCCAGCACGGTGGGCACGGTACGCCTGGGCTACGTGTACGGCATCTCGGGCTTGTGGCTGTGCGCGGCTCTGGGTGCGGGCCTGCTGGTGCTGAACCTGTTCCTGGCCAAGCCCCTGCTCAGGCTGCGCATCTGCACCGTGACCCAGGTGCTGGAGCGGCGCTACAGCGCCCGCACCCAGCAGGCCAGCGCACTGGTGATGCTGGCCTATGCGCTGATGCTGGCGGCCACGTCGGTGATCGCCATCGGCACCGTGATGCAGGTGCTGTTCGACCTGCCTCTGTGGATCTCCATCCTGGTGGGCGGTGGCGTCGTGGTCATCTACTCGGCCGTGGGCGGCATGTGGTCGCTGACGCTGACGGACATCGTTCAGTTCGTGATCAAGACCGCGGGCCTGATGCTGATCCTGCTGCCCATCTGCCTGTACCGCGTGGGCGGCTGGGACCAGCTGGTTGCACGGCTGCCTGCGTCCAGCTTCGATGTCACATACATCGGCTGGGACACCATCGCCACCTACTTCGTGATCTATTTCTTCGGAATCATGATCGGCCAGGACGTGTGGCAGCGCGTGTTCACGGCCCGCAGCGAACGCGTGGCCGCCGTGGCGGGCAGCCTCGCCGGCCTGTACTGCGTGGTCTACGGGCTGGTCGGCGCCCTGGTGGGCATGGCGGCGCGGGTGCTGCTGCCGGAACTGGACAATCCCAACAACGCCTTTGCCGCCATCGTGCAGGCCAGCCTGCCGGACGGCGTCCGCGGCCTGGTGATCGCTGCCGCGCTGGCCGCCATGATGTCCACCGCCAGCGCGGCCATGCTGGCGGGCTCCACCGTGCTGGCCGAAGACCTCGTGCCCCTGCTGCGGCAAGGCAAGCCTCTGGCCGATGTGCGCTGGCACCGGCTGCTGACGCTGCTGGTGGGCCTTGCCGTGCTGGGCATCGCCCTGGTGGTGGACGACGTGCTCAATGCCCTGACCACCGCCTACAACCTGCTCGTGGGCGGCATGCTGGTGCCGCTGATCGGCGCCATCTACTGGCGCCGGGCCACCACGGCGGGCGCCATTGCCAGCATGCTGCTGGGCTGCGCCACGGCAGTGGTCTTCATGGTCCGCGACGGATTGGCCGCCAACACGCCGATCTACGCCAGCCTGGCCATGAGCACGGCCAGTTTCATCCTCATCAGCCTGGCGCAGCGCTCGCAGCAGCGCTCCCTGTCGGGCATCCAATCCTGAACCAAGGGACACCCATGACCCTCTTTACTGCAGACAGGCTGGCCGCGCTGCGTGCGCGCTTCGGCGGAGACAACGAGTCCGTCATCCACGATCCGCATTTCCGCACCGTGGCCGCCCACATCATCGACGCCAGCGGCACGCGCAGCGCACCCTACGCAGGCATTCCCACGCTGCTGGATGCCCCCATGCACCCCATGGACTGGAGCCGCCCGGACTTCGGCGAACTGCAGGCCGCGCTGATCGGCGTGCCCATGGACCTGGGCATCAGCAACCGCAGCGGCTGCCGCTTCGGGCCCAGGGCGCTGCGCGCGATAGAGCGCGTGGGCCCCTACAACCATGTACTCAGATCCGCGCCCACGCGCGAGCTGCGCGTGGCGGACATCGGCGACGTGCCGCTGTCCAGCCGCTACAGCCTGGAGCAGTCGCACCGCGACATAGAGTCGGCCTTCGCGAAGATCCATGCGGCCGGCGTGATTCCGCTGTCTGCGGGCGGAGACCACTCCATCACCCTGCCCATACTGCGCGCGCTGGGCCGCGACCGGCCACTGGCCCTGGTCCACTTCGATGCCCACTGCGATACTGGCGGCCCCTTCGACGGCAGCCGCTTCCACCACGGCGGCCCCTTTCGCCAGGCCGTGCTGGATGGCGTGCTCGACCCCACGCGGACCATACAGATCGGCATACGCGGTGCGGCCGAATATCTCTGGGAGTTCTCCTATGAGTCGGGCATGACGGTGATCCACGCAGAGGACCTTCCCGCGCTGGGCGTGGACGGCGTCATTGCCCGCGCACGCGAGGTGGTGGGCGATGCGCCCGTCTACGTCTCCTTCGACGTCGACTGCCTGGACCCGGCCTTTGCGCCCGGCACGGGCACGCCCGAGGTGGGAGGCCTGACGGTGCGCGAAGCCCAGGCCATGGTGCGCGGCCTGGCCGGCATCCACATCGTGGGCGGTGACGTGGTCGAGGTCTCGCCCGCCTACGACGCCACCACCAACACCGCCCATGCGGGCGCGCAGATGCTGTTCGAAATCCTCAGCCTGATCTGCGCACGCCACGCCGACCGAGGCGCCGCAAGCCCTGTCTAGGTGCCCGCCCCGTCCCCGTGCCAGATGGACGACCCCATGCCCTCCGCCCCCGGCTCACGCAGCAGCTCCAGCGGCGTGCTGCCGTAGCGTGCCCTGAAGCGCCGGGAAAAATGCGCGAGCGAGTTGAAGCCGCAGCGCTGCGAGATTTCCGTGACGCCCAGCGTTCCCGGCTTCGCTGCGCGCAGCAGCGCATGGGCGCGCTCCAGTCGATAGTCCATGAGTTCGGCGCTGAGGCTGGTGCCTTCGCGCGACAGCCGCGATTGCAGCGAGCGCACGGAAAGTCCCAGCCTCGATGCCACGCGCTCCGGCCCCAGCGCCGGGTCCGGATATTGGCGGGCGATCAATTGGCGCACCCGGCACAACAGCACGTGCATGGGCGCGTCAGGCCGGGCTGCAGCCCTTTCGGCCCCGGCCTGCAGCACGGTCTTCAAGGTGTTGATGACCAGATCGGACAGCTGCGCGGACTCGCCCTCGGGCAGGGGCGCCTGCCATGCATGGATCAGTTGCATCTGCTGGACGAGCAGCTGCAACGACGCGCAGTCAGGCAGGCTGCGCGCCAGCAGTTGCGAAGCCATGCCTGCGCACGAATCGATCAGCGCCAGCGGCACGGCCAGCACGAGCAGGTCCACGGCTTCATCCTGCCAGATGCGGTAGCCGCACCGCTCGTCCAACAGGAACAGTTGGCCGGGCTGCGCATGCGACTCGCCGCCCGCAACCGCCGCGCCCGGCACATCGAGCGCAGACACCCGGGCGCGGCCCTTGAGGTAGAGCAGGCACAGCAGGCTGGCCGGGCTCGCGCGCTGGCAACCCGCCTGCAGGCGCTGCATGCCGTGGCCCGCCGCCATCTGGATGCGGTTGAACACCACCGCGCCCACGCCACGCGATGTGAGCACGGCCTCGAAGCGCTCGGGCCGCGCCACCAGGGGCGTGTGCGGCATCTGCGCCTCACGGCTGGCATCGCTCCAGAATTGCGCTCGCCCCAGGGGGGCGACATGCATCGTGGACCACCGGTTGTATGTCATACATTCCTCGCCCGGCGCGCAGCGCGCGGCCTGTTTTTGTGAGGGGCTGTGCGGGGAAGTCGATCGCGCCCCGGGGACTCGGGCAGACGGACCGACGACAGGGCCACGCGGCAGCATGAACCCTGGATTTTCGGGATTCCGGCGCCATCAGGCCATTGGACCATTCTGAAAATCGGCAGTTGACCGGGATGAATTCCTAGGCCGTTGCGCCGAAGCGGCCCGGATCACCGCGCGATGGCTGGCAGCCGCTCGCTCCACAGCGTGGACTGGTTGCGGCCATTGCGCTTGGAGTAGTACAGCGCTGCGTCGGCACGCTCCAGGCAGCCCTGGGCCGAGGCATCGCTGCGCTGCAGCTCGTACACGCCCAGGCTGATGGTGATGTGCAGGTCTCCGGCCTTGCCCGCATCGATGGCCTGCCCGGCAATGGCTTCGCGCAGGCTTTCGGCGCGCCGCAGGCCCACCTCCGCATTGGTGTCGGACAGCAGCACGGCGAATTCCTCGCCGCCCAGCCGGCCCACCATGTCTTCCCTGCGCATCTCCTGCGCCACCGAGGCCAGCAGTTCCTTGAGCACGATGTCGCCCACCGCGTGGCCGTAGCCGTCGTTCACCTGCTTGAAGTGGTCTATGTCCAGCA
>JANDJZ010001018.1:0-13840 GCA_027943245.1 Acanthamoeba sp. SK_2022b | reverse complement strand
GGGAGAGGAGGTGCAATGCCGTACCTGAGCGATGAAGGGCTGCGATCGAGTGAGCAGCCGCACGGAGGGGTCCCTCCTCATGATGTCGTGGGCCATGAGCAAGCGCGGCAGGCTCTCCGCGACAAAGTGGTAGTAGTTCTCCTGGTAGGGCTGCACGCACAACAGACACCAGAGCAACACGATCACGCCCCAACTCCGTCAACAACCAACAACAACCAACAACAACAACGGGGAAAGGTGTGCCTGGAGGATGGTGACGAGCTTGTCGACGCAGATCACGGAGGGGGGCGCGGGCATGGGCCTGTGCTCCCCGTGGCCCGGACGTCCGTCGTGCTCGCCGTGGCCGGTGTGCCTCTTGCGCGGGGCGCCGGTGATGAGGCCGGCCAGCGAAGACAGGAGGCCGGCGGGCCTCTCGCTCGCGGCATCGACGGTCGCTTGCCTCTGCAAGTGGGGCATGTGCCACCTCCGCATGCCCTCGATCGGGTAGACGTACGAGCTGTCAAACACCAGCCCTACATTCATATTTAATATTTATTTGTTTATTTATTTATTTGTTTTTGTTTGATAATAAGAATAATAATAATAAATGACGTGTAAGCAACGTTAACTGGATGAGCGGGAGACTGCGATAGGTCGGGTGGTGGACGTACCGTCGTGATCGACGTAGGCGTTGCTGAGAGCCACTACGAAAGGACTGCCCTCGAGCACAAAGTCGTTGCAGTGCGCACTGTACGTCCATCAATCACAGCATCTCGTTCAATAATAATAATAATAATAAAAACAACAAAAAAAAACAACAACAAAAAAAAAACAAAATAAATGAAGGTGGTGGATTGAGGTTGTGATTGAGAGAGAGAGAGAGAAGCAAAGCGCACTCGAAACACTTGGAGGGCGGGACGAAGGGCTGCTCGTGGTTGAACGTGGCCTCGGCCTGGTCCAGGAACGCGCGGTCCAGCATGTTGGGGAGAGGTCGCTCAAACGCGGCCCAGTGGCCGCCTGTCCCCTCGCCTGCCCCCAGCAAACCACCACCGCACAAGCTCAACCCCATTGAGCAACTCATCGCCACCGCCACCCAACAACCAACAACTACAACCAACAACCAACAACAGCAACCAATAACAACTACAACTAACAACAACAACAACAACAAACAGCTGACGAACCAGCAGTGGAGGCAGGAAGGTCGCTCGCGTCGTGCCAGCTGGTGCGCTGCCCCGTGTTCCTGACCCAGAGGCCCAGCTCGGGGACCTGCAGCTCGCGCTCGTCACACGCGAGGGGCGCGCCTTGCGCCAGGGCTACCGCGGTGGCCACCTGCAACACCGCAACGAATGCATGCATGATGTCTTTAGGCAAGCCCTCGGCATTGCTGACACAATCCATCTATCAAGGGCGAAAATCGACTGTCCCGCCACGTGTGCATACCAGGCAAAGCAGAGCAAACGCAAGGCCTGAAGTCATTACGTTGCTGTATGGTGTTGATGTTGATGGAAAAAAGTGATGCCAAAGAAACGTTTTTCTTTCGGGGCTCAAGAGAAGAAACCGGCGCGGAAGTTTTATGAAAATAAATATATATAAAAAAACCAAACTCTGTGGGACCCACGACACAAATCGAAGGATCCAACTCACTTGTGCCGAGAGCAAGGGAGATACAACGGCCACTAAATGGGAAATGTTTGCCACAAACGGTTAACGGACCTTCTGGGTGGGATTCCAAAAAAGGCAAAAAACACCAAGTCGACAATGGTCGTCACCCTTCGAGAAAAACCTGTCCTGCAGGACGCAACGAGAGGGAGCGAGCAACCTTGAGGACAGGACGCATCAGAGGGAGCGAGGTCGCTGTTTGGCAGGATGGCGCTGAACGAGGCGATCACCGTGCTCCCGGCCCAGGGCGTGGAGGACATGATCACCCTTAACAACCTTTCCGAGGATCTCCTGCTCGACAACATCAGGAGGAGATACAATCACGACCTCATCTACGTACGCTTCTTGTCCCAGCGTCGAACAACACGCTCGCCGTTGCCAATCAGATGATTTGACACTTACCCCGCCCCCCTGTACATCCATCTTGCTTTTCTGCCGGTCCTCAGACCTACACGGGCAGCATCCTGGTTTCCGTGAACCCGTTCCTCCGGTTGCCCATCTACACGTCCAACATCGTGAAGCAGTACATCGGCCAGCACTTGGGAGCGCTCCCGCCCCACATCTTCGCCATCGCCAACCACACCTACACCGATCTCCTTGCGCACAACCGCAACCAGTCCTGCATCATTAGGTGCCCCCTCTCCCCCCCTCCAGATGTTGGTTGGCTGCTCCCCCTCCTCCGGCGATCAAGTAAGCTGGCCTTCTTCTGCCGGGGAGACAATCTTAACTTGTTGTTCCACGCCAGCGGAGAGTCGGGGGCGGGCAAAACGGAGGCGACCAAGCTCATTCTCCAGTTCCTGGCGCAGCGCACCAACAAGCACTCGATGGTGGAGACCAAGATACTCCAGACCAATCCCGTGCTCGAGGCCTTTGGCAATGCCGCCACCGTCCGCAACAACAACTCGTCGCGCTTCGTACGTCCACCATGCCATTGCCCAATCAATTGCAGTCAGCCGCTCTGAAGGCGTGGCGCCTGGCTCACCGCCTTCTCTGGCCGCGCAGGGAAAGTTCATGGAGGTCCACTTCACCGATGACGGCTCCACGATTATGGGAGCTCGCCTGCAGAACTGTACGCCTCAGTGACTGCGGCCCCGTGTAGCTCGTCTCGTCCAGCGCTTGGATGCACGTGCGCGCCCTCACCCTGCGGCGCTCTTGATCTCCACCCACAGACCTCCTGGAGAAGTCGAGAATCGTTTTCCAGACCGAGGGCGAGCGAAACTACCACGTGTTCTACATGTTCCTGGCCGGCGCCTCCCCCGAGGAGAGAGGTACACGACATTGCATGGCATCATGATGGTGATGGTTATATAGGTGGTGCACTCTGCTCATCTTTCCCTTTTGCTGCAGAGAAATACAGGCTGGGCAGCCCACGTGACTTTTTCTACACCAACCAGAGCTCTGTGATGACGCTGCCCGAAGTTGACGATGGCGATGATTGGCACCGCATGAAGGTGCTCCATTGCTCACTCTCTCTCAAATCATGAGCTCTCTGTTCCTTTAAATGTTCATGTAGATTGATCGGTTTGTTGACCAAAACAACACACACCAAATCGGTTTGACCAACCAGGCGGCCATGAATCTCCTGGGTCTGGACCAGCACACGCAAAATCAGATTTTCTCTGTGTTGGCCGCAGTTCTTCACCTGGGCAACATCCGGTTCAAGGACGGCTCTCCCATCACGTTCACTGACCCTCAAGGTCCGCCCAGCCCCGCTCGCGTAATGGCCTGTCTGTATCTACAGCGCTGACCGGATTGTCGGATGACGCCCACAGCCATCGTCTTTATCGCCTCGCTGCTGCAGGTCGACCCGCAGGCGCTGCAGAATGCACTTCGCATCAAGACGCTGAGCATGGGCACCAAGGGCGAGGAAGTCAAGAAGCCTCTCACCGTCGCCGAGGCACGAACCCCACATGAAACATGAAGATCTGCGCTATTTGTTATCTTATTATCTTTTTATTTACTTATATTTTTCGACGCATTTCCTGCTTCGTTGTTCAAGGCGGAGGACGTGCGAGATGCCTTCGCCAAGATGCTGTACAGTCGCATGTTCTCGTGGCTCGTCGATCGAATGAATACTGCCATTGCCGGTACGATCAACTCGGCCAAGAACTCCAAGTTCATCGGCATCTTGGACATCTTTGGATTCGAGAACTTTGCGGTGCGTGAATCTCAACTGCCAGCATTCCCCGGACGCGAGCCCGATCGTTGATGGCTGACCAGTTGTGGCGATTGGTGACAACAGGTGAACAGCTTCGAACAAATGTGCATCAACTTTGCCAACGAAAAGCTCCAGCAGTTCTTCAATGAGCACATCTTCAAGCTGGAACAGGCCGAGTACGCAGCCGAGGGAATCGACTGGACCACCATCTCGTTCAACGACAACCAGGAGTGTCTTGACCTCATTGAATTGGTGCATACTTGCGTTCGCACGACACACAAACGATGTAGAGCCTAATCAGAGGAGTGGTCTTGGTTACTTTCCAGAAACCGCTTGGTATCCTTTCGCTCTTGGACGAGGAGACACGCTTCCCCAAGGCCACCGATCAGACCTTCCTCCTGAAGGTTCAGACCAACCACAAGAAGCACAAGCACTTCGAGGACACCCGCAGGACGCCCAACAGCTTCGGCATCAAGCACTACGCCGGCGACGTACGTCATTTTTATTTTTATTTCTTTTGATTATTATTATTATTATTATTATTATTATTGCTTTAATATTACGAGCAATGGGGTGCCTTGTTTAGTGAGATCTCTCATTGTTTTCCTGCTTATCCCCGCCAGGTCTGCTACTCGCTCAAGGGCTTCTTGGAAAAGAACCGCGACACGGTCAACAACGATCTGATGGCCGCCCTCAACACCACCAGGCTTCCTCTTGTCCGGGACCTGTTCAAAGAGGTGCATCTTAAATGCAACCGGTGAGTTTAGTTTGTGCAGAGCAGCTCACGTTCCCTGCATGTGTCCAGCCTCCCGCGGACCCGAGCGCGCGGGGCGGAGCTACAACCAGGAGAGTGATCGCCACCGTCGGAGGTCATTTCAAGGTAACCGCCTCCCTCAGTACACGCCAACAACGGTTACAGGACCACCCGAAGCTCACCTGGCCCAACAACACTCCCAGTCGCAATTGGACCAGCTCGTGGCCACTCTCAAGAACACGGAGCCCCACTACGTCCGCTGCATCAAGCCCAACACCGCCAAGGAGGCCCACAACTTTGACGGCGACATGGTCGCCGCCCAGCTGCGCTATGCCGGTTCGCTATCTTTTTTTGTCGACCGCCACCTCCCCATGCCCCCCCCCCTCTCCTTCTGACCTGTGCTGTTGCGCGGGGGGGGGGGTGCAGGCATGATGGAGACGATCCGTATCCGCCAGGTGGGCTTCCCCATCCGGTACCTCTTCGAGGACTTCTACAAGCGCTACAGCTGCCTCGTGTCCGGCGCCAGGCTCCCGGCCAGCCAGTGGCGGGAGGCCAGCGTGACGATCATCAAGAAGTACCTCCCCGAGGCCGCCGTCGGCAAGACCAAGGTCTTCCTCAAGGAGAACCACGTGCGCACTCCCCCCCCCCTCCCGCCCTTTCCTCCCCGCATTCCTGAGCGTGCATGGCCACGTGGTGGTTGGCTTCGCGACGCGTAGTTGGGCATTCTCGATACGGCCAAGGCGGCTGCCCTCCGCTGCTACGCGGTGTCCATCCAAAAGTGGTGGCGCGAACGACTGGCGCGCACGCGATTCCTCGCCAAGAGGAAGGCCGCCATCCAACTACAGGTGCGCGCCGGACCATGACCATGACCGTGACCATGACATCCCACCTGTTGACCGCTTGTTCTTCTCTGCCCCCCCCCCTCTCTTCAATCTTGTTCACGACGTAGGCCGCCGTGCGAGGCTTCCTCAAGCGCAAGGCGTTCGTGGCCCTGCGGCGCGCTGCGCTCCTCTGCCAGTCCTTGGAAAGGAGACGAGTCCGCCGCGCCCGCTATCTCCGAGACAAGGGAGCCGCCCTCGTCTTCCAGGTTCGCCAACCCCACGCGCACGCCACCTCGCGACACATGATGACGACGACCGTGGCGACCGCTCTTCACTCACCGGACGGCGGTGGTTGCCGTGTAATTCCAGAAATGCACTCGCCGCTGGCTGGCCAAGAAGAAGCTCAAGAAGCTCAAGGCCAGGAAGCTCCGCATGCTGGCCATCGCGAAGGCCAAGTCCGAGGAGGAGCGCCGCCGGCTGGAGGAGGAGGAGAGGCAGATCCAGGCCCGGGAGGCCGAGGCCGAACGCCGCGAACGCGAGGCCGCCAACCAGCGATTGCTGCAGCGGGCCGACCAGGAAGAGCAAGAACGCCAGAAGATCGCCGCCCTCGTACAGGAAGAGGTACTGGCCACCCCCCCCCCTCTCTTTCCCCGCTCTACCGGTGCCCTGGCCTCACCGCAAGGATCGTGCAGGAATTCGGCGCACTTGGCGCAGGCCAACTCCGCGACATCAAGGGAGGTCTCATCGACACCGGTACTGCTGCGGTCTGGCTCATATCGAATCGCCGTGCCGGACATGAGTGACCCCCCCCCTTCTCTCCTCCTCTCTTCCCTCTCTATCTATCTATCTCTCCGCAGGCTCGCGCAATAGCGCGATCGGGGAGGCCAGGTCGAGGGCGCTGTCGTTTGGCACGGCCACCTCAGGCCAGGCCGTGAGGAAACGAGCCTCGGTCCGCATTGCCACCGCGTGTACGCTCACCACCCACTGCCACCACCACCCACCACCACACCACCACAAAATGGTGATCTCGTTGCTTCATCTCCAGCCGAGAGCCTCAAGCAAGCCACGCTGGGGCGTCGCGCCGCCCGCGAGGTCCAGCAGGGCGTGCTGGGCATGCAGTTCCAGTGCGTCTCACGCTCTTCGGGAGCCCCCCCCCTCGACTCCTCTACAATACGCGGAGGGCTGACGGCATTTGTGCGCACACAACAGGTTCAAGGACCTGCCCGTCCTGCAGATGACTGAGGAGGAGATCCCCTCGTACAGCCTGTTCCACTACGCGTCGATGCACTTCGAGCCGCCCAAGAAGAAGACACTCACCAAGAGGAAGGTCAACACCGTCCTCGACCTCATCAGCTGCAGCACCGTACCTACCACGCCCCCATTTTTATGTATCTCGTGTGATTTGTTTCGAAACTCGTCGTGTCTTGTGTGCGGTTGTGTGTGTGTGTGTGTGTGTGTGTGTGTGTGTGTGTGTGTGTGTGTGTGTGTGTGTGTGTGTGTGTGCCTGACTTGAGGGCTTCACTTCGCTTCACAGAAACCGCTGAGCGGCAATTTGACCAAGGAAGCCGCTTCGGTGTGGAAGGAGGCGGTGGACCTATCCAAGAAGATCCTGTCGTACATGTGCAGCGAAGAAGCCAGCATCTGCTGCTACCTCATCCGCAAGGTGCATACCTACCGCGCCTTGGCAAACGCGCCTCCTCGCACGCACGCACGCACGCACGCACGCCTGACCGAACCGCTTGAACTTGGCCAGGCCCTTGCGCTGCCCAACCTGCGGGATGAGTTGTACTGCCAGCTGCTCCGCATGACCGAGAACAACCCGTCCATGTACGGGCGGGCCACATCACACACACACACACACACACACACACACACACACACACACACACACACACACACACACACACGTGCGTATGTTCTGACTCGTGTTGGTGGCACACGGGGTGTGCGCAGTGAGGCCAAGATCCGCATATGGAAGCTGATCTCCTGCTGCTGCTGCTGCTTCCTGCCCTCCGATCAGTTCAAGCAGACCCTCTTTGCGTTCCTTCTCCAGAACGCCCACGACAAGCGGGCCGGCGGCGTGGAACCGCAGCTCGGAAATGCCAAGAGGAGGTCGGTCCACAACGCCCCTCTCCACAACGCCTTTCTCTCCCCCCCCACAAACAACAAACAAACAAACTGACTAACTTTCTCCGTGCGCGTATGCGTGCGGTGCTGCTGGCTTAGGGCACAACCCGCCATAGCACTGCAGAACGACAACATCGGCCGCCTGGCCTCGTTCAGCATGCGCAGCCTCCGGCGGACCTACCAGAACGGAGTCCGCCAAATGCCGCCCTCCGAGGAGGAAGTCATCGCCGTCACCGTACATTACCCCCCCCCCTCCATTGAGACCGCCGACTGTGCCGATGCATCGCGATGACGTCGCACTCCCCTTTCTCTCTCCCCCCTCTTTCTCCTGCTGCGCAGAGCCTCCGCAAGCTGGTGGTCCCCTTCTGGACGCTCGACTCGCAGTCCATCGACATCCAGTTCGACTCCGCCACCACCGGTGCCTCCCCAACCCCCTTGGTCGCGCGGTGGCTGCGCCTCCCCCAAGCTGACCGGTCGATTCTCGTGTGCCCTTGGCGTGGCGCGCGCGCGCAGTGTCCGAGGCCACCTACGAATTCATGCAGAAGAAGGGCCTCAGATACGCGCGCGGCTGGGACCTCTTCATCGTCTACAACGACCAGCTCATCAAGGTCCTCCCCAAGGAGGAGCGACTCGCCGGTGCGCACACCCAACCCAACGCGATCCCGACTTGCATGCGGCCGCGATCATGGGTGGGCGTGGAGGCTAAGCGGCGCGCAACAGACACGCTGTCCAGGTACGAGGAGATCAAGAAGACGATGCTCAAGCACAAGGGCCTCGACGTGGCCAGCCAGTTCGTCTTCAAGAAGCACGTGTTCCTCGACGGCGAGCGCGACATCGTGGACGGCGTGGAGGCAAACCTCCTCTGCTTCCAGGTACTCGCCACCCCTCCCCCTCCTCCTTTAAACCGCTCTCGCCAACGCATGGCTCTCTTCCATGTGTGTGTGTGTGTGTGTGTGTGTGTGTGTGTGTGTGTGTGTGTGTGTGTGTGTGTGGTCTGCCTCCATCCACCAGGCCCACCACGACGTCATCACTGGCACGCTGCCCGTCACCGTGGACGAGGCCTGCTTCTTCGCCGCTGCGCAGCTGCAGTTCGAGCTGGGCGACTACAATCCGTTCAAGGACATCGCCCAGTTTTTGTACGCCCTCCTCCTCCTCCCCCCGCTCGCTAGCTCGCTCGAGGTCCTGGCCTGC
This sequence comes from Acanthamoeba sp. SK_2022b, assembly GCA_027943245.1. Lineage (NCBI taxonomy): Eukaryota > Discosea > Longamoebia > Acanthamoebidae > Acanthamoeba > Acanthamoeba sp. SK_2022b. The sequence continues at coordinate 5,148 of JANDJZ010001018.1, read as the reverse complement.
CCCCTAACCCTTGTTGTTGTTGTCGTCGTCATCGTCGTCATCATCATCATCATCATCGCCAGCCCGCGTATCCTTCCGCCCTACCTGATCAGCATGCAGAGCACCAGCGCCTGGGTCGAACAGATCAGGGCCGCACAGCAGGCGCTGGCCGGCAAGTCTGCCGATGTGTGCAAGAAGCTCTATCTCGACATGGCCATCTCCCTCCCCTTTTATGGCTTCACCTTCTTCTCGGTCAAGGTACCTCTCTCCATATAACCCGCAACTGCTCCCATGTAACCAGTTCCCCTACTCAACTCATTTTTGCCATTTCTTTGTTTTTTGTTTTTTTATTTTCTTTTTGTTTTGTGTCAAAGTGCCTGCCCGACACGCAGGTCCTCGGCGTCACCCTGCCCACCGAACTTGACCTCCTCATCTCGCGCGCGCGGCTGGTCCTGTACGACCCCAAGATCAGGGTATGGGCTCCTCCCCCCCTCCCTCCCCCCTCCCCCACTCTCATGCCCTCTGCTCACGGCCTGTCGCGCCTTTGCGGTGGTGGGGCAATGACGCCATGCGTGCAGCGACAACTGTGCGAGTTCCCGCTGACGGACGTGGTCGAGTGGAGTTGGGCTCCGGGCGACGTGATCCTCACCGTCTACGATACCGACAGGAAGTACAAGGACCTCGTCTTCCAATCCTCCGTGGTACGCCTCCCCCCTCTCCCCTCCCATTTGCCCGGGCGACTGCATCGCTCACAGAGTTCTCCTCCTCCTCCTCCTCTCTCTCTCTCTCTCTCTCTCTCCCCCCTCTCCTTCTTGGTCGTCAGCCTGAGGACGTGGTCAACGTCCTGCGGACCTACGTGCGCGCTCGCAGGGAAAACTCCACAGCTGCCGTCGCGATCACCGATTATGAGGTCCGTCCGCGCTCCCTCCTCCAATCGTCGCAGTTGTGACGATGCGCGCGCGGCGTCTAGGCTCACGCAACGTTTCGACGAAACTGTTGCAGGTGAACGACCAGTTGCTGCTCAGCTTCAAGACCGGGCAGCGCATCAACCTGAAGGAGCGCTACGCCGACGGCTGGTGCTACGGCGAGATCGACGGAAGGTGCCCCCCCCAAACCCCCTCCCCCATTGGCGCGACCTCACCAAGCGCGCCTTGGCGTGCGTGCGCCAAGGGAGGGCATGTTCCCCATGACCGCCATCCGCATTCTCGTCGACGACCGCGACATGCCCGCCCCGAGGCACGCGCTGCCCCCACCTCTCTCTCTCTCTCTCTTCCCCCCAAGCATGTGTTGTGGTGGTGGCGGCGCCTCCTATGTCGGGCACCTGACCGCGGAGACGTGGGCACGGCAGGCAAGAGGCCGATGACAAGCCCTCCACGCAGGCTTCGGTCCCCTCCCTCTCCACCAACTCGCGCAGGTGCGTTGCTTTCTCTCCCCCCCCCCGCTTCCATATACACCCCCCACCTCAAGATCTCGCCGATTATCACGCGCACACGCGCGCGCACCACGCGCCTTGCCTTACCCCTCCCCCTCTATTTCCCTTCTCCTCCATCATCACCTTCGCCGCTTCGCTCTCGATCGCAGGAAGTTTTCGCTGGTTCAGGTCGGGGGCGAGTACACGCTGCGCCGTTGGGCCAACTCCAATCTCTCCAAGGTATCCGCGCTTGGGGTTAGTGGTGAACACGTGCATGTGTGTGTGTGTTGTACTCACATCAACACACGCACACGCCCATCTTTCTCGTGCGAACAGAAACCAAGCAAGGGCGTGATGGCCACTCTGAAGAGGCCGAGTGCGACTTCCTTCTCCTTCTCTCCGGTACCACCTACTCTCCTTCATTTGTCTCCTCTACTCTCTCTCTCTCTCTCTCTGTCTCTCTTCTTCACGCTGACCGCGACCACCGCACGCAACAGAGCCCCATTCAGGCGCCTCTCCTGCACAATCTGCCCGACATACAGCACGGAGTGGCGGTGGCCATCTTCAAGAGTACACCCTCCGCCCCCATTTGCTCTCTCTCTCTCTCTCTCTCTCGTTTTCTTTTTCGGTGTGTTGACAACGTTGGCGGCGAACAACAACAACAACAACAACACCCAACAACAACAACACCCAACAACAACAACACCCAACAACAACCAACAGACATCATGCGCTTCATGGGTGACCTGCCCATGGGCATCGTTGACAAGTCCAAGCTGCTTCGCGAGTGCGTGACCCCCATCTTCAGTGCGCCCCCCCCATCTCTGTCTTACGACCATCGATGTGTACGTCTGCAGCGTCATGGCGGCCGGCATCCAGTTCCAAGAACTGCGCGACGAGATCTACGTGCAGGTCATCAAGCAGATCACCAACAACCCCGCCCCGTACGCTCGAGCTTCACTGCCCCCCCCCCGTTACATGGCAACATCCGCAGCAATAATTTCTTCCTGCCCCCATGGATATTGCCCGCGGCCTTATTGCCCCCCCCCATCCTCCTACGTGCAGCGCGAACAAGAAGGAGGGTTTCCGGATCCTGCTGGTGGCCACGGGCATGTTCGCGCCCTCCAACACCTTCATCCGCTACCTCCAGCAGTTCCTGCTCGAGGTGCCCCCCCCTCCCGAGCCTCTCCCGCAGGGTTTCCCCCCCCCCCTCCTCACGCTTTTCCCACCGGCTCGGTGGCGCGGGCAGGCCATGCTGGACAAGGACATCGACAGCGGCACCGCCGCCATCGCTAAGCAGGCCCTCGACTCGGTGAACAAGACCTTCGAGCGAGGTCCGGCGCGCGCGCGTGTTTGCCTCCGCTTCTAAATGCCCCGACCCTAACCCAACCTCAACACGCGGCGTGCAGGCCCGCGGCTGTATCCGCCCTCGGACGCCGAACTTAACGCTGTGCGCGAGAACGTGCCCCTCACCTGCCGCATTGAACTGCCCGATGGCGAGGTACGCGCGTGTGGCACACACACACACACACACACACACACACACACACACACACACACACACACACACGCACACACAACGCTAATCTGAGGTGGTCCTCCCCTCCCCCTTCTTCGACCAATCAGGTCAAGCACATTCCGATCACGCCCCAGATGACCGTTGCCGACATCGTCAAGGTCGTCATCCACGACGTCGGCCTCCCCCAGACCTACGCCGCCGGTATGATGATGATGATGATGATGATGATGATGATGATGATGATGATGATGATGATGATGATGATTGATGTCATGCTGCCACGCCGGCGACAACGACTGATCGCGTGGTGATTGGTCGGGGCTGGCAGGGTGGGGAATCTGGGAGTCGAGCGAGAGCGGGGCCATGCCCCTCTGCCCCGACGTCAAGCTGTGCGACGTCATGGTGGCCTGGGAGAGCAAGACCTCCTCGGCCCTCTACCGCGCCAGGTGCCTCCCCCCAATCCTCTCTCTCCCTCCCTCCCTCTCTCTTTGTCCGTGTATTGCCCCCCCCCCTTCCCGTTTCCTATGCAACGCGTTACCGACGACACCTGCGTGCGCGGCCTCGACAGGGAGGCTCTCGCGCCGCTCACTCCGGTCACCCCGGGCCACAACGTGCCCGTGTCGCCACGCGGAACCTCCACCCTGGACGCCTCGGCGGTACCGCCACCGCTTCCCGTGCCCCCCCCCCACCATTTTGCTGAAGGAGAGAGCGTCGCCGCGCAGGACCCGGTGCCCTCGCAGTCGCGCCCGTCGACTTTCAAGCAGCGCGTGGCCTCCACCCTCCGAAGAGGCCGCACCAGGGAGTACGCCCCCCCCCGGCGTTCAGCGCCACCCTGTGCCCCCCCCTCCCCGCGCGCGCTCAGGCTGACGTCACGCTGTGTCACGCGGTTGGTTGGTTGGCGCACTGCGGACAGCGTGGTGAGCGACATCTTGCCGCCGACGCCGACTTCAATGGGCCCCGCGCCCGTGCCGTCCATCGCGATCCCGGAACGCGGCAGCAGCAGCAGCAGCAGCAGCGGTCCCTCGACTTCGTTCGCGACGCCAGACTCCGACCACGTGGGCCTCGAGGCGGCCTCCACGCGCCGTGGCGGTACGCTGGGGGGCTCTCTCTCTTACTCCGCCCAAGACAATGGTGGGGGGGGGCTGATAGCCTGCGCGGCGTGGCGGTGGCGGTGGTGGGTGGTGGGGGGGGGAACGTTGCAGCTCCGAGCGTGTTCGACACTCTGCGGCGCGGCAAGAAGGGCCAGCAGCAGCAGCAGCAGCAGCAGCAGCAGGCAAGCGAGGCCCGCTTCGCGTTCCTGTTCCGCAAGACCTACTGGGGCGCCAAGGAGATCCTCTCCCCCGAAGTGCTGGCCCACGACAAGATCGCCCACCACTACCTCTTCCAGCAGGTGCCCACCCCCCTTCCTCTTCCCCCCCCCCAATCCCGCACACGCCGCACTTGTAAGTGTTGTTGGTTGTTGTTGGTTGTTGATTGTAGTTTTGGTTAATTAATGATGATGTTGGTGCGGGTACGTTCAGATGATGAACACGTTCCTCAACGACCGCATTCCGATCGAGAAGGAGTGGGCCGTTTCGATGGCGGCCCTCGTCTACTACGCCAAGATCCTGCCCCAGGGCATCCCTCTCACCGCGTACACCTCCACGCGCCCATTCTCTCTTTTGTTTCCGTTCGCCGTCGGCCATGATCGCGTGCATCGCCCAACTCACTCAACCTCCCCGCGGTGGCGATGATGGGCGGTGATGCGAGCAGGCAAACGGTGGTGGACGCGATCCCGGTCAAGATGGTGCCGCAGCACACGCCGCAAGAGTGGCTGCAGCTCGTGGGCGACGCCATGAGCAAGGTGATGGGCCGCAGCGCCTCCTCGGCCGAAAACGACTTTGTTCGGGCCTACGCCGCCTCCAACCTCTACGGCGCCCTCGCCTTCCCGACTCTCGTACGCCTCCCCCCCCCTCCCTCCCTTCCAATCGCGTAGCCATGCGCACGCGCTCACCGCCGCGCGCGTGGCGACCGTTGCGGTGCAGACCAAGGGCCTCAAGCTGCCCTCCAAGGCGCTCATCATCTTCGGGCCCTCCCACGTGAGGGTCTACGAGCTCGACGGCACGAGGCTGCTGCAAGAGTGGGAGTACAGCTCGATCTCCTCGTTCACGAGGATGAACGACGGCTGGGTCATGGTGATTGGCGACCTCTTCAAGCCCGAGGTCTACACTTTCCAGTCGCCCTGGGTACGTGCACCACG
>JANDJZ010001017.1:0-16921 GCA_027943245.1 Acanthamoeba sp. SK_2022b | reverse complement strand
GGCCGGGATGATGGACGACAGCGTCATTCTGGTGACCGCAGACCACGGCGGCGTCGGCAAGGGTCATGGCGGCGAAACCATGCCCGAACTGGAAATCCCTTGGATCGTCTATGGAAAGAACATCAACCCCGGCGAAGTCGATCTGCCCATCAACACGTTCGACACCACAGCCACGGCAGCATGGCTGCTCGGCCTGAAAGACGCCCCTATGCGTGGCTGGGACGCCCGATCCGACAGATTCTCAAAGGTGAAGCAGCCCCCGAACAGACTTATCGAGTCAGCAGTTTCTACGCCGCTCCAGTGATCGAGCCGGTCGGCCACGGCAATTCTCCTGCAGGCGGCCTGTTCGTCGGCCAGCGCGCCCAGATGAGCCTGCGCAATCCGAACCCTTTAGGGGAGCTTCGCTATACGCTCGACGGTTCGATCCCTACGATCGCATCCACGCTCTACATCCGGCCCGTAGACATCGAGCGCAGCACAATCGTCCGCGTCGTCCTGTTCGTCGACGGACAGCCCGCCAGCGTTCCGAGCACAGGCCTGTTCAGGGTTCTCGACCGAGCCGCCGAAACGACGCATGGCCTGAACTACAATGTCTATCTTCTGCCTGACGGCCCTGTGCGCCTGCCCGATTTTTCCCGACTTCAACCCGCAGACTCAGGCAGAAGACACTACGAGTTCAGCATTGATGGCCTGAAGGTCCCGCGTGGCGACAACATCGCCGTTGCGTTTGAAGGCTTCATCCACATCCCAGCTGACGGAACCTACAAATTCTCGCTGGCTTCCGACGACGGCAGCAAGCTTTACATCGACGGCGCAACTGTCGTCGACAATGACGGAGACCATGGCGTGGTGACAGTCAGCGGCGAAATCGAACTGGCCGCCGGGAAACACCCCATCCGCGTGGAGTGGTACAATGGCGGCGGCGGCTCATGGCTTGGCGCTTACCTCGAAGGTCCAGGCATGCTGCGTCAATTCATCGACCCAAACCTGCTGACGCCTCGCTGACCCACTGACGTGCCCCTGAGAATTTCCTCCACGCGGAGCTAGAGTCCGGCCCTTGAAAGGACGGACGGAATGAAACGAGCGAGATTCACGGAAGAGCAGATCATCGGGATCCTGCGGGAGAACGAGGCCGGCGCCAAAGCGGGCGAGCTGGCGCGCAAGCACGGCGTGTCGGAGGGCACGATCTACGCCTGGAAGGCCAAGTTCGGCGGGATGAGCGTGTCGGACGCCCAGCGCCTCCGGGCCCTGGAAGACGAGAACGGAAAGCTGAAGCGCCTGCTGGCCGACGCCATGCTCGACAAAGCCGCGTTGAACGATCTGCTGTCAAAAAAGTGGTAGGGCCCGCGGCGCTGCGCCAGGCCGTCGCCCATCTGAAGGCGGCGTTCGGCGTCAGCGAGCGACGGGCCTGCTCCATCATCAAGGCGGACCGTAAGTCGGTGCGCTATCGCTCCTGCCGACAGCCGGACACGGCGCTGCGGGAGCGGCTGCGCGCCCTGGCTGTCGAGCGGCGACGGTTCGGCTATCGGCGGCTGTTCGTGCTGCTGCGGCGTGAGGGAGAACCCTCGGGCAAGAACCGGATCTACCGGCTCTATCGCGAGGAAGGCCTGACGGTGCGCAAGCGCCGCTCACGTCGTCGCGCCATGGGCACGCGCGCGCCGATCCTGGTCGAGGCCAGGCCGAACGCCCGCTGGTCGCTGGACTTTGTGCACGACCAGTTCGCCACGGGCCGCCGCTTCCGCATTCTCAACGTGGTCGACGACGTCACCCGCGAGTGCCTGGCGGCGATCCCCGACACCTCGATCTCGGGACGCCGCGTCGCGCGAGAGCTGACAGCGCTGATCGCTCGGCGGGGCCGTCCCGCCATGATCGTCAGCGACAACGGCACGGAGTTCACGTCCACCGCCATCCTGGCCTGGGCGCAGGATCATGGCGTCGACTGGCACTACATCGCGCCGGGCAAGCCGACCCAGAACGGGTTTGTGGAATCCTTCAACGGCCGGATGCGCGACGAACTGCTCAACGAGAGCCTGTTCTTCAGCCTGGATCACGCCCGCCAGAAGGTCGCCGCCTGGGCGCTGGACTACAACACCCGCCGGCCGCACTCGTCGATCGGCTACCTCACCCCGGAGGCTTTTGCCGCCAGTCTGACCGCAACAGGCCGACCCGCTGCGCAGGATGAAAGCTGCGCGGCCCGGCCTGTTGCTCACCCCACGCTGCGAGGCGTAACTAACCCAAGGACTCTGGTCGCCGCTGGATGAAAACTCAGGGGCACGTCACCACGACTTAATAGGCGCGGCGGAGATGGGCGTTCGCTCATCTCTAATGCCTCGCTTTCCATCATATGGCCGTCGGGGACAAGACATAACCTGGCAGCACATACTGCGTCACCCTCAGCTCAAATCGGATTGCACCACTCTTCCGCGCTGGCGCCGCCTGCCCCGCCGCTCGCTATCACGCGGATAGACGCACGAGTCTGCATACGTCGGACAGCAAAACGCCCCCGGCTTTTTGGGCTCGGGGGCGTTTTGGTTGTTTGGGTGCGGGAGTAGGATTTGAACCTACGACCTTCAGGTTATGAGCCTGACGAGCTACCGGGCTGCTCCATCCCGCGGCAAACGGTAGTGTCGTGAAGGAAGAACGGTTCGAGAAGAGCCTTTATGGAGCTGCGCAATCATTCTGTCCGCCTGGTAGACCCGGCGGCGACCTACTCTCCCGCGCCTTAAGACGAAGTACCATTGGCTCTGGAGGGCTTAACGACCGAGTTCGGAATGGGATCGGGTGGGGAACCTCCGACATAGCCACCAGGTCAACGAGGCGGACAGAAGGATTGCGAAGAAGACATTGTCGTGACGATCATCTGGTCAAGGATGATCATCGAATGAGTTTTGCTGAGAAACGATCAAACCGATCGGATTATTAGTACCAGTAAGCTTCACGCGTCGCCGCGCTTCCACACCTGGCCTATCAACGTGGTAGTCTTCCACGATCCTCAGCGAAGCCTTGTTTTGAGGTTAGTTTCCCGCTTAGATGCTTTCAGCGGTTATCTATTCCATACTTAGCTACCCTGCTGCACAGCTGGCGCCATGACAGGTACACCAGAGGTATGTCCATCCCGGTCCTCTCGTACTAGGGACAGATCCTCTCAAGCTTCGAACACCCACGGCAGATAGGGACCAAACTGTCTCACGACGTTCTGAACCCAGCTCACGTACCACTTTAAATGGCGAACAGCCATACCCTTGGGACCTGCTCCAGCCCCAGGATGTGATGAGCCGACATCGAGGTGCCAAACTTTGCCGTCGATATGGACTCTTGGGCAAAATCAGCCTGTTATCCCTAGAGTACCTTTTATCCGTTGAGCGATGGCCCTTCCACTCGGGACCACCGGATCACTATGGCCGACTTTCGTCTCTGCTCGACTTGTCAGTCTCGCAGTCAGGCGAGCTTATGCCATTGCACTCGACGAGCGATTTCCGACCGCTCTGAGCTCACCATCGCGCGCCTCCGTTACACTTTGGGAGGCGACCGCCCCAGTCAAACTACCCACCACGCCATGTCCCGGGACCGGATAACGGCCCTCGGTTAGACGTCAACGACAGTAAGGGTGGTATTTCAAGGACGACTCCACCAGAGCTGGCGCCCCGGTTTCATAGTCTCCCACCTATCCTACACATACGGTCGCTAACGCCAAGGCGAAGCTATAGTAAAGGTTCATAGGGTCTTTCCGTCTGACCGCGGGAACCCCGCATCTTCACGGGGAATTCAATTTCACTGAGCCTGTGCTGGAGACAGTGGGGAAGTCGTTACGCCATTCGTGCAGGTCGGAACTTACCCGACAAGGAATTTCGCTACCTTAGGACCGTTATAGTTACGGCCGCCGTTTACCTGGGCTTCAGTTCGGAGCTTTCACTCCTCCCTTTAACCTTCAGGCACCGGGCAGGCGTCAGACCCTATACGTCGCATTGCTGCTTCGCAGAGCCCTGTGTTTTTGCTAAACAGTCGCTACCCCCTGGCTTGTGCCACTCATTCCTGCTTGCGCAAGGTGAGTCACGCTTATTCCGAAGTTACGCGTGCAATTTGCCGAGTTCCTTCAGCACAGTTCTCTCAAACGCCTTGGTATGCTCTACCTGACCACCTGTGTCGGTTTCGGGTACGGTCTCTGCTGGAGTTATTTCCTGGGACAACGCCCCCGCACACACAATCCAATAAGTGGGTACGAGTTAAGCCATCCGTCACTTCCAGCTGGTGCAGGAATATTTACCTGCTTCCCATCGACTACGCTTTTCAGCCTCGCCTTAGGGGCCGACTAACCCTGCGCAGATTAGCTTTACGCAGGAACCCTTGGTCTTTCGGCGAGAGTGTCTCTCACACTCTTATCGTTACTCATGTCAGCATTCTCACTTCCGATACCTCCAGCCAGGCTCACGCCTGACCTTCACCGGCTTACGGAACGCTCCGCTACCGCTTGCAGTAAACTGCAAACCCATATCTTCGGCGCACGGCTTGAGCCCCGTTACATTTTCCGCGCAGGATCGCTTGATCAGTGAGCTGTTACGCTTTCTTTAAAGGATGGCTGCTTCTAAGCCAACCTCCTGATTGTCAAAGCAATCCCACATCGTTTCCCACTTAGCCGTGACTTGGGGGCCTTAGATGATGGTTAGGGTTGTTTCCCTTTTCACGACGGACGTTAGCACCCGCCGTGTGTCTGCCCGATAGTTCTCTTGGGTATTCGGAGTTTGGTTAGTATTGGTACCGCTCGCGCAGCCCGCAACCATCCAGTGCTCTACCCCCCAAGGAATTCGTCGGACGCTCTACCTAAATAGATTTCGCGGAGAACCAGCTATGTCCAGGTTTGATTGGCCTTTCACCCCTATCCACAAGTCATCCCAGAATTTTTCAACATTCACGGGTTCGGTCCTCCAGTTAGTGTTACCTAACCTTCAACCTGCTCATGGATAGATCACCTGGTTTCGGGTCGTCATACGTCGAACTTAGCGCCCTATTCAGACTCGCTTTCGCTGCGCCTACACCTAACGGCTTAAGCTTGCTCGACACATGAAGTCGCTGACCCATTATACAAAAGGTACGCCGTCACCGCGCTTGGCGGCTCCGACTGCTTGTAGGCTTCCGATTTCAGGATCTGTTTCACTCCCCTTGTCGGGGTGCTTTTCACCTTTCCCTCACGGTACTTGTTCACTATCGGTCGTAGAGGAGTACTTAGGCTTGGAGGGTGGTCCCCCCATGTTCAGACAGGATTTCACGTGTCCCGCCCTACTCGAGTCTCTTGCTGTTTGATGACTACGGGGCTTTCACCCACTATGGCCGACCTTTCCAGATCGTTCGTCTTTATTTCACAAGAGCACTGGCCTGGTCCCGGTTCGCTCGCCACTACTACGGGAGTCTCGGTTGATGTCCTTTCCTCCGGGTACTGAGATGTTTCAGTTCCCCGGGTTCGCTTAATGAAGCCTATGTATTCAGCTCATTATACCTTTTAACAATCCGCCAATCGCTGTCTCCGAAGAAACAGAGTTGGAAGACTGTAAAGGTGGGTTTCCCCATTCGGAAATAACCGGATCAAAGGGTGCTAGCGCCTCCCCGGTTCTTATCGCAGCTTGCCACGTCCTTCATCGCCTCTCTACGCCAAGGCATCCGTCAGAAGCCCTTCAACGTTTGATCGTTTCTCAGCAAAACTCATGCTTGGTTTATTCCGCCCGACTGGAAAGTTGCCGGGGGACCAAGCCTGATTTTTGTCAGACAATGTCTTCTTCTCGAACAAGACCTAAAAGCTCAGGGGAGCCGGTCACGTTCTTCCTTTACGATATCAATGCCTGTCGGCGAGCGCCGACGGGCAATACTTGATGCGATCATGCGAGCTTTGGCGGGGTGCGCCACCGCTTTCAAAGCGGAGCCTCTGGTCAAATGCCCCTCGCCGCACGGCGAGTGGTGGAGCCAGACGGAGTCGAACCGACGACATCCTGCTTGCAAAGCAGGCGCTCTACCAACTGAGCTATGGCCCCATTCCTTCGAGGAATAGTGCGAAGCCCAGGAGAGCTGTCATCGATACTGTCCAAGGCTGGAGTCCAGCAGGGCTGGTAGGCCCGGGCAGACTCGAACTGCCGACCTTACGCTTATCAGGCGTACGCTCTAACCACCTGAGCTACGGGCCTATGGCAGCGACAGCCAGGTCGAAAGACCCAGGCTCGCGATCGCGTCACCAATACAACAACCCGTATGGCTGATGTCTCAGTGACGAAAGAGGAAAGAGAAACGGAGACGGCGGCGTTCCGCCGTTTATTGGAGCCTCAATAGACAGTCTCGTGAGAGACGGCCTGGAGAAGCATCCTTAGAAAGGAGGTGATCCAGCCGCAGGTTCCCCTACGGCTACCTTGTTACGACTTCACCCCAGTCGCTGACCCTACCGTGGTCGCCTGCCTCCTTGCGGTCAGCGCAGCGCCTTCGGGTAGAACCAACTCCCATGGTGTGACGGGCGGTGTGTACAAGGCCCGGGAACGTATTCACCGCGGCATGCTGATCCGCGATTACTAGCGATTCCAACTTCATGCCCTCGAGTTGCAGAGGACAATCCGAACTGAGACGACTTTTAAGGATTAACCCTCTGTAGTCGCCATTGTAGCACGTGTGTAGCCCACCCTGTAAGGGCCATGAGGACTTGACGTCATCCCCACCTTCCTCCGGCTTAGCACCGGCAGTCCCATTAGAGTTCCCAACTAAATGATGGCAACTAATGGCGAGGGTTGCGCTCGTTGCGGGACTTAACCCAACATCTCACGACACGAGCTGACGACAGCCATGCAGCACCTGTGTCCTAGTCCCCGAAGGGAAAGCCAGATCTCTCTGGCGGTCCAGGCATGTCAAAAGGTGGTAAGGTTCTGCGCGTTGCTTCGAATTAAACCACATGCTCCACCGCTTGTGCGGGCCCCCGTCAATTCCTTTGAGTTTTAATCTTGCGACCGTACTCCCCAGGCGGATTGCTTAATGCGTTAGCTGCGTCACCGAAATGCATGCATCCCGACAACTAGCAATCATCGTTTACGGCGTGGACTACCAGGGTATCTAATCCTGTTTGCTCCCCACGCTTTCGAGCCTCAGCGTCAGTAATGAGCCAGTGTGTCGCCTTCGCCACTGGTGTTCTTCCGAATATCTACGAATTTCACCTCTACACTCGGAGTTCCACACACCTCTCTCATACTCAAGACACCCAGTATCAAAGGCAATTCCGAGGTTGAGCCCCGGGATTTCACCCCTGACTTAAATGTCCGCCTACGCTCCCTTTACGCCCAGTAATTCCGAGCAACGCTAGCCCCCTTCGTATTACCGCGGCTGCTGGCACGAAGTTAGCCGGGGCTTCTTCTCCGGGTACCGTCATTATCGTCCCCGGTGAAAGAATTTTACAATCCTAAGACCTTCATCATTCACGCGGCATGGCTGCGTCAGGCTTTCGCCCATTGCGCAAGATTCCCCACTGCTGCCTCCCGTAGGAGTTTGGGCCGTGTCTCAGTCCCAATGTGGCTGATCATCCTCTCAGACCAGCTACTGATCGTCGCCTTGGTGAGCCTTTACCTCACCAACTAGCTAATCAGACGCGGGCCGCTCTAAAGGCGATAAATCTTTCCCCCGAAGGGCACATTCGGTATTAGCACAAGTTTCCCTGAGTTATTCCGAACCTAAAGGCACGTTCCCACGTGTTACTCACCCGTCCGCCACTAACTCCGAAGAGTTCGTTCGACTTGCATGTGTTAGGCCTGCCGCCAGCGTTCGCTCTGAGCCAGGATCAAACTCTCAGGTTGAGTTGACTTCTGACCTAAGCTTGAAGCCTACCGAAGTAAGCTTGGCATTAGTTCTACGTATTTTATTGACGAGTTCCCACGTCATCGATCCGAAGACCGACGCATGGTATCTTTTCAAAAAGACCGCAGATAGTCAGTGTCGTATGATGACCTCGAAGGGCCATCGCAAGAACACCGCCGCCTGCGTTTCTCTTTCCAAATCAACAATGTCAAAGACCAAAACCGCTCCAGCGGCCCGACTTGTTTAGCGCCGGTGTCGTCGGCGGAGGCGGGTATCTAGTGAAGCCCGATCCTCATGTCAATCGCTCTTTTCAGAGATTTTGCAGACCGAAGAGCGAACCCTTCAAACCGCAAAAAATCGCCGGGAGTAAGCTGCGAGGCTGACCCCTGAAACCGTAGCTCGGCGTTTCGAATGAAGCGCGGAACCTAATGAAGCCAACCGATGAAAGCAAGAAGTTTTTCAACCTCTTTCCTTCGTGAACCCGTGGAAACTGCTGTCCCCGCGCCCCCGTCGGCCAGCTCGTTTCCGAGCGAGGCGGCTCTATACGGACCGCCCTTTGTCCGCAACCGGAATCTGACGCTTTTGCGAAGATTCTGGCAGACCCCGGATCGCTCAAGCTTCACCTTCCCTGCTGCGCCTGGATTACAGCTGGCGACGCACCAGTTTTCCGTAGTGATCCATCAGATCCAGTGAAAGAGCGCCCGGGGTGAAGCGATAGTCGCCCACCTCCGCCACCGGCGTCACTTCGACTGCGGTTCCAGTCAGGAAGCATTCCGAGAAGCCGGACAGTTCTTCCGGCAGGATGTCGCGAACCACGACTTCGATCCCCTTGGCCTTGGCGATCTCGATCACCGTCTGGCGGGTGATGCCATCCAGGATGTGCTCGACCTTGGGCGTATGGATGACGCCGTCCTTGACGAAGAAGACATTGGCCCCCGTCGCCTCGGCGACATAGCCGCGCCAGTCCAGCATCAGGGCGTCGGCATAGCCGTTACGCTCAGCCGCATTCTTGGACATGGTGCAGATCATATACAGGCCCGCCGCCTTGGCCGTGGTCGGGGCAGTCTGCGGATCGGGACGGCGCCACTTGGACCATTCCAGGCGCAGCCCCCTCGCCTTCACTTCGGGATCGAAATAGCTGGGCCAGTCCCACACGGCGATCGCCAGATGGACCTTGTTGTTCAAGGCCGAGACGCTGGTCTGTTCGGCGCCCAGATAGGCCACCGGGCGAATTACAACAGTCCGTCAGCCCATTCTTGGCGCAGGTTTATTGCAGAGCGCGTCGATTTCAGCCACGCTGTACGGGATCTCGAAATCGAGCAGGTTGGCGGAGCGTTTCAGCCGCTCCGAGTGCGCGGTCAGCTTGAAGATTTCGCCGCCATACATACGCTCACCCTCGAAAACCGACGAGCCGTAGTGCAGAGCATGGGTCAGAACGTGCGTTTTTGCTTCCCGCCAGGGTACAAACTCGCCATTCATCCAGATCCAGCCGTCACGATCGTCGAAAGGAACGAAGGCCATTGGAACACATCTCCCGCGAAACTGACGGTGTTAGAGCCGCCCGAATCGTTCAGGTCAACGCCCTGAGCGGGAGGAAAGACGCATGAGCATGACGGAATCACGCCCTTATGGCCGCTCCGGCCCCATCGCCGGGCCCGGCGTCGGCCGCCATCTGCTGATCGTCGACGACGACGACCGCATCCGCGAACTGCTCAAGGAGTTCCTGGCGCGCGAGGGTTATCGCGTCACCGGGGCCGCCCATGCCGCCGCAGCCAAGCGGATGATGGAGCTTATCGAGTTCGATCTGGTGGTGCTGGATGTCATGATGCCGGGCGAGAGCGGGTTCGATCTGACCACCTGGGTTCGCGGCAAGGCGGAACTGTCCAAGACGCCGGTTCTGCTGCTGACCGCACGCGGCGATCCCGAGGACCGGATCGAGGGTCTGGCCCGCGGCGCCGACGACTATATGTCCAAGCCGTTCGAACCGCGTGAACTGGCGCTGCGGATCGAGGCCATTCTGCGTCGCACCGGGGGCAAGCCCATTGGTCCGCGCGAAATCAAGCTGGGCGCCGCCGTCTTCGACATGGAGCGGCTGGAGTTGACGCGAGAGGGCAAACCCCAGCGTCTGACCGAGGCCGAGGCGCAACTGCTGAAGCTTCGCAGCTTCACGCCCATGCGCCGATCGAGCGAATGAGTCATCGCCGACACGCCAGGACACACCGGTCATGCCGTCGATGTTCAGGTTCCCGCCTGCGCCGTGCAAGCCGAAAGCGACTCAAGAACCCGCGCTATCTGCAGACCGTGCGCGGTGCCGGCTATGGCGCTTGCGCCTTGACCAGGCCTCAGTTGACTGGCTGAGGAAACATGCGGCTCGCCCGCTCATCTGTATCGCGTTTCCTGAAGCGGCGCCTGCCCACCTCGCTGTGGGGGCGTTCACTGCTGATCATCGTGCTGCCGGTGCTGGTGATGCAGGTGGCGGTGACATGGATCTTCTTCGACGCCCACTGGCAGACGGTTACGGCGCGCCTGTCCGAAGGCCTGGCCGGCGACATCGCATGGGCGGTCGAATCCTATGAGGACGACCCCAGCCCGCAGGGTCTGCAGCGTTTGGCCGACCGGGCCGAGCGTTCGATGTCCCTGTCCATCGCCCTGCAGGAAGATCGCGTCCTGCCGACAGAGCAGAGGCGCGGCCCCATCGGCGTCGTCGACCGGGTTCTGGACCACGCGCTGGAATCGCGCCTGGACCGTCCCTACTGGTTCGACACCACCCGCTATCCCTCCTATGTCGATATTCAGGTGCAGGAGCCGCAGGGGGTCTTACGCATCATCGCCCCGCGCGAACGGGCCGTGGCGACCCAGGCCCATATCTTCGTGCTGTGGCTGACGATTGCGACCGTGCTGCTGATGGGCGTGGCCATCCTGTTCATCCGCAATCAGGTGCGCGCCATCGAGCGCCTGGCCGACGCCGCCGAAGCCTTTGGCCGAGGCGAGACGGTGCCGCGCTTCAAACCGCATGGTGCACGCGAAGTCCGCGCCGCCGCCACCGCCTTCATGGCCATGCGCGACCGGATCCAGCGCCATATCGACCAACGCACCGCCCTGCTCGCCTCGGTCAGCCACGACCTGCGCACGCCGCTGACGCGCCTGCGTCTGGAGCTGGCGCTGGCTCCGCCCTTCAAGCGCCAGGCCGCCATGCGCGGCGACCTGGACGAGATGGAGCATATGATCGACGAATATCTGGCCTTCGCACGCGGCGAGGCTGGAGAAACGCCGCAGCCGGTGTCCGTGCCCGACCTGCTGGGCGCCGCTGCCGATGACGCCCGACGCGCCGGCGCCGAGGTCGAGTTGTCAGCGCCAGAGGGCCTGACCGCCATCTTGCGCCCCCTCGCCTTCAAGCGCGCCCTGGTGAACCTGGCCGGCAACGCCGCTTCTCACGGCGATCATGTTCGGCTGTCGGCTCGCGTCCTGACATCCGGCGGCGTCGAGATCGCCATTGAGGACGACGGCCCCGGCATTCCCGACGAGATGCACGAAGAGGCCTTCCGCCCCTTCTCGCGGTTGGACGATTCACGAAACCAGAACCGCAAGGGGGTGGGACTGGGTCTGGCCATCGCCCGCGACGTGGCGCGCAGTCATGGGGGAGACATCACCCTGGAACGCAGCGATCTGGGCGGACTGAAGGCTGTGATCCGGATTCCAGGCCCAGTGTCCCTAGCGCCAGCGGAAGCGGCGGCCGACTGAGCCTCCAACGACCCGTGTCGTTTCAAATCTGATACGCCCTCTAGCGAAAACCTACGCCAAGGCGCATCTACGATCCCGACAGGGCTGGGAGAGAGATGGAACATGCGTAAACTTGCTTTCTTCGCCCCCTTGGCCGCGACCCTGGCGGTCGCCGCCATGGCTCAGGCGCAGCCTCAGGCTCAAATTCAGGCCACCACACAGGTTCAGTCCGAAAATCAGGCGCCGTCCAATGTCACGGTGACCATCGGACGCGATCTGCAGACCAGGGTCGAGAAGCTGGGCGTGCGAGAGGTCAATGACCAGATTGCAAACCTGCAGTCCAACGTCGTGCGCGTGCTGGAGGAATCCTATCCCGGCGCCAGCGCTCAACTGGTGCTGACCGACCTCAAGCCCAACCGCCCGACCATGCAGCAGATGCGCGATACGCCGGGACTGGACCCGATCCGCAGCATCTCCATCGGCGGCGCGGCGATCGAAGGTCAGTTGACGACAGCGGACGGCCAGACCCGTGCGGTGAAGTTCTCATACTTCTCGCCGTCGATCCGTGACGTCTGGGGTTACGGCGTCTGGCAGGACGCCGACCGCGCGTTCGAGCGGTTCAGCGCCTATCTGCAACGCGGTCGTTTCTAGGGTTCAGCCCATCTCGCGGTTGCGGCGGACCGCCGCTGCAACCGTGTCGTGGGTCATGGCCGTCAGGCGGCCGTCGCGCGACAGGGCGTCCAGACCGGCACGGGTCGAACCGCCCGGCGAGGCGATGCGGTCGATCAGAACCTCCAGCGGATCATCGCCCATCGCATCCGCAGCGGACCGCAGGGTGGCGCGCGCCAGAACATCGGCTGTCGCCGCGTCCAGACCCGCCGCCTCCCCGGCCCGCGCCAGGGCTTCGGTGAAGGCGTAGAAATAGGCCGCGCCCGATCCGGCGACGGCTGTGGCCGCGTCCATCAGAGCTTCTTCGTCCAGATCGACCGTCTCGGCCATCGGCTCGAACAGGGCTCGTCCCAGTGCGCGCGCATCGGCGTCCGCCGACCAGACCGAGGCCACGCCCCGTCCGCGTGAGACGCCCGTGGTCGGCATGACCCGCACGATGGGCCATCCGCCGACGCCTTCAGCCAGCGTCGGCGCCGTCACGCCCGCCATGACAGACAGGATCACCGCCTGGTCGCCCAGGAACGGCAGCAGCGGCGTCACGACCTCGCGCCATTTGGCGGGCTTCACCGCCAGCACAATGACTCGGGCCTCGGTCAGGGCCTCCAGCGGCGGATTGATCCTTGCGCCCTTGGCCCGCGCAGCCTCGGCCGCAGGCTTCTCGGAAGGGCTGAGAATGATCAGGTTTTCAGCCGCAACTGTTCCAGTCAGCAGCCAGCCTTCCAGAATGGAAGACCCCAGACGGCCGCAGCCGACCAGAACGACGGTTTCATTCACAGCCATCAGGCGGTGCCGACGGTCTCGAACAGGCAGGCGTCGATTGCCTCCTGCGGCTTCTTGTTGCCCCGAACCATGAAGTCGAAGGCGGATAATAGCGATCCGCCGCCCTCAACCGCCGCAATCAATCACTGACGCAGCCTGGGCCAGGGTCGGACGCTCGCCCATCGGCAGGGCCAGCGAGTGACGGAAGACGATCTCGCCATCCTCAGCCCAGACCTCGAAATGCCCCATCCAGGTGCGCTGGTTGATCATGCCGACCAGTTCATAGGCGGCGGCCTTGCGGCTCTTGGCCACCTTCAGATCAAGCGCACAGCACAGCTGCAGGCAGTCCCCTTCAGGACGCCAGGCGAACCACAGCTCATAATCCTTCCAGTCGCCGGCCAGCGCGAACGCCAGATCACCGTCGTTGGTGCGGTCGAACGGCAGGTTTTCGGCCGTCAGAACGTGTTCGACCACTTCCAGCGGGTCGAAAGGCACGTCCGTTTCCTCTGGCCGGGCGATGTCCACCGTTGTCCCCGATTCAGGCGGCGGCCCCACGAGTCGGGGGCGTTAACGGGACGGTAAGCCTGTTCGCGGATTCGGCTCAACTGTCTGCGTCCGTTGCGGGAGTTCCATCTGTGGACGTTCCCTTGCGAGGCTTATTCGCGGGCTTTTCAGCCGCCTTCAGCGTCGCGATCTCGGCGCGCAGGGCGGCGATTTCATCTTTCAGAACGTCGAATTCGTCGCGACGGACCAAATCCATCTCGGCGGCGATCCGGTCAGCCTGAGCGCGCCAGGCCGTCTTGGCCTCTTCGCCCGCCGCCTGCGCCAGCCCCATGGCGCCCGTGGTCAGCTTGGCGAACTCATCCAAAAGGGGGTTGCGGGTCTGCATGGCGGGCTCCGACCTGACGTCGTTAACGAAATCTGACCCAATAGGGTGAACGAAACCTTTCTTTCTGCTGCTTCGGAGGCGCCATCAAGGCGTCGTGTTCACCCATCACTGCCATATCGCCTTCACAGGCGACGCAGGCGCCGTCGCTTGCTAAAGCTTCCAAGACTGAACCGACGAGGATCCCCGCCTTGCCTTTTCCTGAATTCGACCCGGTCCTGATCCATCTGGGTCCGTTGCCGATCCGCTGGTACGCCCTGGCCTATGTGGCCGGCATTGTCTTGGGCTGGTGGTACGCGTCACGTCTGGCGCGCCGCGAAAGCCTGTGGGCGCCAGGCCGCCCTCCAGTCAACAACACCCAACTGGATGATCTGGTCCTGTGGGATCACCCTGGGCATCATCCTGGGCGGCCGGTTCGGCTATGCCCTCTTCTACAAGCCCGTCATGTTCGCCCAACTGTTCACCGGTCATACGCTAGGCGAACGGTTCGAGCTGCTGCAGCTCTGGACCGGCGGCATGAGCTTCCACGGCGGCTTCTTGGGCGTGGCCATCGCCATCATCCTTTTCGCCCGCCGTCAGAAGATAAATATGCTCAGCCTGGGCGATCTGGTCGCCCCCGTCGTGCCACTGGGCCTGTTCTTCGGCCGCATCGCCAACTTCATCAATGGCGAGTTGTGGGGTCGCGAAACGACCGTTCCCTGGGCCATCCGCTTCTGCAACGCCCGCATCGAACAGATGTACGGCTTCTGCCCCGCCGGCGACGTCCCGCGTCACCCCAGCCAGCTTTATGAAGCCGGACTGGAAGGCCTGCTGCTGTTCTCGGTCCTGTCGCTGGCGATCTGGAAGTTCAAGCTGCTGCAGAAGCCGGGCTATATCACCGGTCTGTTCCTGGTCGGTTACGGCATCTGCCGCGCCGCACTGGAGAATGTGCGCGAGCCTGACTACGGCATGCCCCACTTCCCGCTCGGCCTGACCATGGGCATGATGCTGTCGATCCCGATGATCCTGGTCGGCGGCTGGCTGATCTGGCGGGCCTGGAACCGCTCGCCCGCCGCAGCATGAGCGCGCCGGCCGAAACCCTGAAGTCC
Source organism: Acanthamoeba sp. SK_2022b (assembly GCA_027943245.1). Classification (NCBI taxonomy): domain Eukaryota; phylum Discosea; order Longamoebia; family Acanthamoebidae; genus Acanthamoeba; species Acanthamoeba sp. SK_2022b. The sequence goes on along the minus strand of JANDJZ010001017.1, from coordinate 1,987 downwards.
CGGTTGGCGCGAGAGATCGCCCTGACCGGGCCCATGACGGTCGCCGACTATGTGACCCGCTGTCTGCACGATCCCAAGGGCGGCTATTACGCCTCGCGCCCATCGCTGGGCGAACGCGGTGACTTCATCACCGCCCCTCTGGTCAGCCAGATGTTCGGTGAACTGATCGGCCTGTGGGCGGTCGAGACCTGGCATCGCCTGGGCGCGCCCGAGCGGTTCCGTCTGGTCGAAGTCGGTCCCGGCGACGGCACGCTCATCAGCGACGCCCTGCGGGCCGCGCGTCTGGCGCCCGGCTTCCTGGAAGCCTGCGACCTGATCCTGATCGAGCCCAGCGCCCCCTTGCGTGACTTGCAGGCCCGGGCTCTGGCGGGCGCCGATCTGTCGCCGCGCTGGGTGCGCGACCTGACGCGGATCGAGACGGACGCGCCTGTCATCCTGATCGCCAACGAGGTTCTGGACTGCATGCCCGCGCGTCAGTTCGTCCGCACCGAGGGCGGCTGGGCCGAGCGGCGCATCGGCGTCACAGACGACAACGACCTGACCTTCGGCCTGACCGCCATCTCTGGCGGTTTTGACAAGCCGTCCTTCGACATCGAACCCGGCCAGGTGTTCGAGATTTCGGAGCAGCAGCCCGTCTTCGGCCGCGATCTGGGCCTCTTGATGAAGGCCGCCTCAGGCGCCGCCCTGCTGATCGACTATGGCCGTGCGCGGCCAGAGGCGGGCGATACGCTTCAGGCCCTGCGTCGCCACCAGAAGGTGTCGCCGCTGGACAATCCGGGCGAGGCCGACCTGACCCAATGGGCCGACTTCCCCCTGGTGCTGGAGGCCGCGCTGCGTACCGGTGCGGACGTCACGGGCTGCCTGCCCCAGGGCGAGTTTCTGCGACGTCTGGGGATCGAAGCCCGCGCTGAACGCTTGAAGTCGGGACGGCCCGACGCGGCGCCCGTCATCGACCGCCAACTGAACCGCCTGACCGCCGACGACCAGATGGGACGCCTGTTCAAGGCTGCCGCGATCTTCTCGCCCCGATCGCTGATCGTGCCGGGATGGGATGCCGAGTAGAAGACGACCATGACCGACCTTGCCCCCATCACCCATCCGCTGCTGACCGCCGCTGGCGTCAAGCACGGCTTCTTCACCCGCGCGGGCGGCGTCTCCACCGGCATCTATGAGGGGCTGAACGCTGGCGTCGGCTCAAAAGACGACCCCGCCGCCGTCGCCGAGAACCGTCGCCGGGTCGCAGAATCAATGGGCGCAGACGCCGACCCTTCACCTGAACGCAGCTGCTACCAGGATCTCCATTCCGCCGTCGCGCGTCGCTGACGGTCCCTGGCATGGCGACCGACCAGGAAGGCGACGCCGTCGTCACTGCCAATCCCGGCCTGCTGTGCTCGGTGCTGAACGCCGACCGCGCCTCGATCCTGATGGCCGATCCCGGAGACCCGCACGTGTCCGCCGTCCATGCCGGATGGAAGCGGCGCCCTGGGCGGCGTCGTTCACTCCGCCGTCGCGGCGATGGAGGCCCTGGGCGCCGATCCGCGCCGCATCCTCGCCGTCGTCGGCCCGTGCATCGCCCAGGCCAGCTATGAGGTGGGCGTCGATTTCGAAGAACGTTTCGCCCATCACGACCGGGGCAGCGAACGCTTTTTCCACCCTGGCGTCGCGCCCGACAAACGCCAGTTCGACCTGCCCGGCTTCGTCCTGTGGCGCCTGCAGCAGGCAAGCGTCGGCCAGGCCGTCTGGACCGGCCACGACACCTGCGCTGACGAAGTCCGGTTCTTCTCCAACCGCCGCGCCTTCCAGCGCGGAGAACAAGATTTCGGACGCCTGATCAGCGTGATCGGGGTTTAGCGCAACCGACAGAACGCCCCCGCCCGTCCGGCCGGGAGAAGCCGGTCAGCCTGCTTCGGCCAGTTCCGGCACGCGGGTGATCACCCGCCAGGCATGAGGCGCCGCCAGCAGCGCGCGGACCAGCTTGTTGTTCAGG
>JANDJZ010001016.1:0-12970 GCA_027943245.1 Acanthamoeba sp. SK_2022b | reverse complement strand
CACCATCACCACATCATCATCACACCACCACCATATCACCACACCACCACCACCATCACCACCACAACACCATCATATCACCACAGCACCACCACAGCACCATCACACCACCATCACCCCCACATCACCACACCATCACCACACCACCACAACATCACCACCACAACAACATCACAACACCACCACAACATCACCACCACAACATCATCACAACACCACCACAACATCACCACAACACCACAGCACCACAACATCACCACCACAACACCACAACACCATCACAACAACACAACACCACCACAACACATCACCACCACAACACCAAAACACCACCACAACACCACCACATCACCACTACACCCCATCATCACATCACAACCCCACCATCACCACACCATCACCACAACATCACAACACCATCACCACAACACCATCACCAACACAACAACACCATCACCAACACAACACCACACCATCACCACAACACCATCACAACACCACATCACCACAACACCATCACAACACCACATCATCACAACACCATCACAACATCATCACAACACCATCACAACACCATCACCACATCATAACACCGTCACACCACCATCACCACACCATCACAGCGTTGTGGTGGTGTAATGGTGGTGTTGTGGTGGTAGTAGTGTTGTGGTGGTGTTTTTTTGTGGTGTTGTGGTGGTGGTGTGGTGTTGTTGTTGTGGTGGTGGTGTGGTAGTGTTGTTGTGGTGTTGTGGAGGTGTTGTGGTGGTGTTGTGGTGGTGGTGTGGTAGTGTTGTTGTGGTATTGTGATGTTGTGATGGAGTGGTGGTGGTGTGGTGGTGTTGTGGTGGTGGTGTGGTAGTGTTGTGGTGATGTTGTGGTGCTGTGGTAATGTTGTGGTGGGGGTAGTGTTGTGATGGAGTGGAGGTGTTGTGGTGATGTTGTGATAGTGGGGTGGTGTGGTGTTGTGGTGTGGTGTTGTGGTTATGAGGTGATGAGGTGGTGATGAGGTGGTGATGTTGTGGTGATGTTGTTGTGCTGTTGTGGTGGTGTTGTTGTGTAGTGGTGGTGCTATGGTGATGTTGTGGTGATGGTGTGTAGTTATGGTGATGTTGTGGTGATGTTGTGGTGGTGGTGTTGTTGTGTGGTGATGTTGTTGTGCTGATGGTGTGTGGTTATGGTGTAGTGGTGTTGTGTGGTGATGTGGTGGTGTTGTGTTGTGATGTTGTTGTGTTTGCTGTTGTGATGGTGTTGTGGTGGTGTTGTGGTGGTTAAGTTGTGGCATGGGGCATGTTGCATGCTGGTGCTGTAGTGGTGTTGTTGTGATGTTGTGGTGGTGTTGTGGTGGTTATGTTGTGGTATTGCTGTGGTGTTGTTGCGGTGATGTGCTGTTGTCGTTGTGCTGTTGAGTATTGTGATGTTGTGGTGGTGCTGTGGTAGCATGGTGGTGTTGTAGTGTGGTGGTGTGGTAGTGTGGTGGTGTTGTGATGGTGTGGTGATGTTGTGGTGATGGTGGTGATGTTGTGGTGTTGTGGTTGTGTGGTGATGTAGTGATGATGTTAGTGGTAGTGGTGTTGTAGTGGTGTGGTGTTGTAGTTGTGTAATAGTAGTGTTGTGGTGTTGTTGTGGTGATATGGTGATGTTGTGATGTGGTGGCGTTGTAGTGGTGTTGTAGTGGTGTGGTGATAGTATTGTTGTGATGTTGTGGTGCTGTTGTGCTGGTGTTGTGGGGATGTGGTGATATGGTGGTGTTGTGGTGATTTTGTGGTGTGATGGTGGTGTGGTGGGGATGTGGTGCTGTGGTGGTGATGGTGGTGTTGGTGGTATGGTGTACATAACACAACACCACAACACTAGCACCACAACTCCACAACAAAACACCACCACACACAACACCACCACAACACCACAACACCACCACAACACCACATCACCACAACACCACCACAACCATCACAACACCACCACAACCATCACAATACCACAACAGCATCATTGCCACAACACCACAACACCACGACAGCAACACCAGCACCACCACAACCATCACAACACCACCACACCACAACACCACCACACCAAAACACAACCACAACACCACCACAACACCACCACAACACCTCAACACCACCACATCACCACCACACCACCACATCACCACCACCACCACCACACCACCCACCACCACATCACCACAACATCACCACAACACCACATCACCACAACACCACCACAACACCACCACAACACCACCACCACACTGTTGTGAGTTACCTAATAAGGTACTCAGATCAACAGTCACTCTGGAACACGAAATGAGCTAGGACTTAATGAGCTCCTAGCTCATTAAGGCATGCCTTAAAGTTTAGGAGTTATGTTGTAGTACAACTGTCTACAACAATATATTCAGCAGTAATAAAACCAGAGAGAACCCTGTTCTCTCTCACTTCACACTTTACTCTTCACCACAAAGTGTATATCACAGCAGGTTATGGGCCCACGCTCACAATGAGTAACTACAAAGTCACCAAGAGATACATACTCTGATTGGTCACTGAGTACAGCACCTGGCATGAGGAGCTTGAGTTCATCTTGCTCTCACAGAACCTGTGGGATGTTGCGTTCACCAACCAGCCCAGAGGCACAGGCAAGGAGAAGGCCAATAACAGAGACAACAACAGACGAATGAGAATGCAGCAGGTGGCTGGCTTTATCATTCTGTGTCTGGATACACAGTTCAGGTCAATATGCTTGCACCTCAAAGACCTGAGGGAGATGCTGAAGGCACTCAATGAGCAGCTCACACCAAAGACTACAGGGTACTGCATGCTCTACCTCCCGCGCTACTTGAGGATGCGATACAAGCCCAGAGAGACCTTGGACACGTACTTCAGGTGGCTAGACAAGGCCATGAAGGACCTGGCAGGTCAGGACTACAAGGTGGATGAGAACCTAGCACTTGCAATCATGCTCCATGGACTCCCAGAGGAGTACAAGTCCATACAGACCATCATCAAGAGTGCGAGAGAAATGAACTATGGAGAGGCCAAGCAACTACTATTCCAGTGTGAGGCTGCCCACATTGCAAAGTCAGCAACACACAAGTCCATTAACATCGTCCAAGCACCACAAGGACAACAGGAGCGAAACTCCAGTGCAAAGTCCAATGACGGCAAACCCAGAAAATTTACTGGTAAGTGCTTCAAGTGCAGTGAGGTCAGGCATAGAAGATGCAATTGTCCCAAGCTCAAGGGCAAGAGGCCCAGAGATAGCAAGGGAGGCAGCCAGCAAAGCACCAGCGCAAGAGAAGAGACCATTTTCTCAGCAACCAAGCAAGTACTGGCCATCACAGAGTCCAAAGACCACTGGTATTTGGACTCTGGAGCAACTGCACACATCACATGCAGGAAGGACTGGCTACATGACTACATCAGTCTCAAGGCCAAAGGGCAGAGTCTACTGCTCAGCGACAACTTCAAGTGCAAAATTGAAGGGCTCAGAGTCATACACACGAACATGCAGGTGGACAGAGTCAAAGAGGTGGTAACATTTGCAAGAGTACTGTACACGCCAGGACTTGCAAAGAACCTCATCTCCACAGCCATGGTGACAGCCAGAGGGAATGAGGTCCAGATCAACCACTCAGGAGGAAGCGTGTTCAACCATGAGGGTCAAAAGGTACTCCAGGCAACACTACAAGGGGGTATGCTGGCACTACCAATCAAGCCAATCCAGCCAACACAGCCTCAAGTGAATGTCATCCAGGAAAACTACTCACTCAACCAGCTCCACCGCCACTACAGACACGTAGGCGAGACATGACTATGTGCCCTAATCAAGTCCCTTGGACTGGCACATGCTGGAGGCACACTCTTGCCATGCAATGTGTGCATTCAAGCAAAAGCAACATGGCCAGACATCCACAACAGACCAGCCCCAAGAGCAACCAGACCCCTCAAGCAGGTCCACACAGACGTGTGTGGACCACTACCAGTGGACACACCACAGGTAAGTGGTACTACATGTCATTCATTGATGACTACAGCCAGTACGCAACGATCTACCTCATCCAACACAGGAGTGAGGTCTGCAAGTCGATCAGACACTTTCTCAAGTCAGCAGGCATTGACCAATGATGCAGAGTACTGTGGAGTGACCAGGGAGGCAAATACACAAGTGCTGCGGTCCAACGCTACCTAGTCAAGAAAAGGATCACACACAAGAGGACACCAGTGCACACACCCAAGCACAATGGAGTGGCAGAACACTTCAACCACACTACTAGAGATGGTCAGGTGTATGCTTCAAGACACAGACATGTCACCAAAGTACTGGGGAGAAGCCGCACTCATGGCCTGCGCAATCAACAACCAGCTACTGACAACGGCAAACAACTTCAACACCCCACTCAGCCAATGGTCCAACAAGAGCAAATCACATGTAGACATCAGTTATCTGCACAGGTTTGGTCAATGTGTTGAGGTGCTCACCAACCCAGTGGGCAGAAACAAGCTGGCAGATCAAACGCGCTTCAGAATCTACCTTGGCCCAGCACAAGCGGACACCTCGCACCACCAAATCCTGATCAAAAATAAAGCGTTAGAGATGAGAGATGTGATATTTAACGTTCCAGAAGGCCCCAGCAAGGAGCCTATCAATGTATGAGACCTGGACGTGGACCTAGCACTCACAGTACTGCCCCCATTGCCACCCACAACCAGGGCAGAAATTCACCACAACGAACCCAAACCAGTCACCCTTTATAAAGGACCCATCAAAGAGGAAGCCAGCAACCAGGAAAACAAACCAGCTAGCAAGGTAGAAGAAACCAGCGACCCCAGCCACACAGAGGATGCAACCTCATCGGACGAAGAGCTGGACAACAGAGGACGCAAGACAACCAGCAAGAAGAAACCCACACCAATTCTGTGGCATGACAGAATGTGTCCCACACCCAAGAAACCACCAACACGCACAAGGACAGCACCCAAACTCTACTCTCAAGAGTTCCACGCCTGCATCACAAGAGAAGACAAGCTATACCAGGATGAGAATAGCATCAAGATCCTGTCAACATACATTGAACCATCAACTTGTCACATGCCAAAGACTGGAAAGCCACCATGCGCGACGAGTACAACACAATAATGATGAACGGTACATTCAAACTGCTACCCCCACCCACCAGGAGGAAGATCATCAACACCAAGTGGCAATTCAAGGTCAAGCATCATGGGGACAGCTCAATCAACCAGTTCAAGGCCCATTGGATAGTGAGAGGCTTCACCCAAGTGTACTGAGTAGACTTCAATGAAACATTTGCACCAGTAGTACATCTCAAGCACCTACAGGTACTCATTGTGATAGCCATACAGGTCAGCTACACAGTCCATCAGATGGACGTAACCAGAGCATTTCTCAATGCCACCCTTCCCAAAGAAAACACATGCAACAACCCAAGGGTTTTGTGGATGAGGGGCGTTCAGATCATGTCTGTCTGCTACACAAGAGTCTTTATGGACTCAAACAAGCACCCCTTGAGTGGAACCAGACCCTTGATGCACACCTACATACAAGAGGATTCACACCAACACATGCCAACCCATGTGTCTACATCAGGTACAAGGGCAAGCATGCAGTCTACGTAGTGGTCTATGTCGATGACTGTGTGATCTACATGCCAGAACGGTTTGTACCTGGCATCAAGAAGGTGCTACACAACGGATTCAAGATGATCAACCTAGGCATCCCAACTTCAATTCTGTCACTTGAAGTGATATGCAACAATGAAGATGGGTCAATACTACTATTTCAAGCAGGAAAGATATGAGAACCAGAGGCTTCTCAGATGTGGACTGGGCCAGAGACAAGACTATGTGCAAGTCAACATCTGGCATCCTCTACATGATTGCAGGTGGCCTGGTCTACTGGAGAGCAAAGAACCAATCCTGCATAGCTACATCAACCACTGAGGCCAAACTCAACACACTGGCCAAAGCTATAGGGAGATGCTGAAGGCACTTGAGAGAAATGAACTACAGAGAGGCCAAGTGACTCCTATTCCAGTGTGAGGCTGCCTGCATTGCAAAGTCAGCAATGCATGAGTCCATTAACATTGTCCAAGCACCATGAGGACAATGGGAGTGAAACTCTGATGTGAAGTCTGATGGCAAACCCAGAAAATTTACTGGTAAGTGCTTTGAGTGCAGTGAGGTTGGGCATAGAAGATGTGATTGTCCCAAGCTCAAGGGCAAGAGGCCCAGAGACAGCAAGGGAGGCAGAGTCTACTGCTCAGCAACAAGCTCCTCATCAAGGACCCATTGAAGAGGAAGCCAGTGACCAGGAAAATGAACTGGCCAGTGAGGTAGAAGAAACCAGCGACCCCAGCCACGCAGAGCAGGCGACCTCATCAGATGAAGAGCTGGATGATGGAGGATGTGAGATGACCAGCAAGAAGAAACCCGCGCCAATACCGTGGTGTGACAGAATGCGTCCCACACCCAAGAAACCGCTGACATGCACAAGGACAGCACCCAAACTCTACTCTCAAGAGTTCCATGCCTGCGTTGCAAGAGAAGACAAGCCATATCAGGATGAGAATAGTGTCAAGATCCTGTCAACATATGTCAAAGCCATCAACTTGTTGCACGCTGAAGACTGGAACGCTGCCATGTGTGATGAGTACAACATGATAATGATGAACGGCATGTTTGAACTGGTACCCCCACCTGCTGGGAGGAAGATCATTGACACCAAGTGGCTATTCAAGGTCAAGTGTCATGTGGATGGCTTGATTGACTGGTTCAAGGCCCGTTGGATAGCAAGAGGCTTCACCCAAGTCCATGGAGTAGACTTTGATGAAACGTTTGCACAGGTACTCATTGTGATAGCCATACAGGTTGGCTATGCAGTCCATCAGATGGATGTAACCATGGCGTTTCTCAATGCCACCCTTCCTGAAGAAAACTATGTGTGACAACCTGCGGGTTTTGTGGATGAGGGGCACCTGGATCATGTCTGTCTGCTACACAAGAGTCTTTATGGACTCAAACAAGCACCCCTTGAGTGGAACTGGATGCTTGATGCACACCTACATATGAGAGGATTCACGCCAATGTGTGCTGACCCATGTGTCTGCATCAGGTATGAGGGCAAGCATGCGGTCTATGTAGTGGTCTACATTGATGACTGTGTGATCTATGCGCCAGAACGGTTTGTACCTGGCATCAAGAAGGTGCTACATGATGGATTCAAGATGATTGACCTAGGCATTGCAACTTTGATTCTGTCACTTGAAGTGATATGTGATGATGAAGACAGGTTGATACTACTACGTCAAGCAGGCAAGATATGAGAACTTCTACATGACTGTGGATTTGCAACTTTGAAGGCAGTTGGCATGCCCATGGAGCCCAGCCTCCAGCTCCCTACACTTGAGAAGACACCACTGGAGTTTGTTGGTGTCCTGTACTGATTGGCTGTAGGGCGGCTCAACTATATTGCCTTGGCCTTGCAGCTGGACATTGTGTATGTGACATGTGTTCTCAGTAGGCATCTGAATGCCTATGGGGGGGAACACTGGGCCGTGGTGAAACATTTATTCAGGTACTTGTGTGGCATGCAAGAGCTGGTGATATGATACACGCCAGATATGAGTGGCCTTATGACCAGAGGCTTCTCAGATGTGGATTGGGCTGGAGACAAGACTATGTGCAAGTCAATGTCTGGCATCCTCTACATGATTGCAGGTGGCCCAGTCTACTGGAGAGTGAAGAACCAATCCTGCATAGCTATGTTGACTGCTGAGGCTGAACTCAATGTGCTGGCTGAAGCTATCAAGCATGCAATCTTCCTTGGCTTAGGACTTGATTGAGTTAGTTGAATGCCAATCTACTGTGACAATGAGAGTGCGCTGATGATTGTGACCTCATGACCTGGTGAGTATTATCAATGATCAAAGCACTACGGCATCAAGTTGGCACTGGTACACAAGAACCTTGCCAAAGAGACAATTAGCCTCCACCACATGCCCACAGCCATCATGCCAGCCAACATGCTCACAAAGGCCCTCAGTAGAGGACGCATGAATGACTTGTGTGTTGAGCTAAATCTTGTAAGGTGTTCCTGATACTGTTAAGGGGCGTGTTGTGAGTTACCTAATAAGGTACTCAGATCAACAGTCACTCTGGAACACGAAATGAGCTAGGACTTAATGAGCTCCTAGCTCATTAAGGCATGCCTTAAAGTTTAGGAGTTATGTTGTAGTACAACTGTCTACAACAATATATTCAGCAGTAATAAAACCAGAGAGAACCCTGTTCTCTCTCACTTCACACTTTACTCTTCACCACAAAGCGTATATCACAACAATCACCACTACACCACAACACCACAACACCACAACACACATCACCACAACACCACTACACCACATTACCACTACAACGCATCACCACAACACCATTACAACACCAGAACACCATAACACCACCACCTTAACATCACCACCACAACACCACCACAACATCACAACACCACAACAGCACCCTACAACATCACAGCAATGCCACCACCGAAACAACCACCAAACCACAACATCCCCACAACAACACCGCCACAACAGCACAACAGCACAACACATCAACACCGCCACAACAACACTGCCATAACATCGCAACACCACACTTCAACATCACAACAACGCCAACACACCACAACACCACATCACCACATCACCACACCACCACACCACAACACCACACCCACAACATCACAACATCATCACCATTACACCACAACACCACCACAACATCACCACCACACCACCACACCACAACCACACCACACCACCACAACATCACACCACCACAACACCACACCACCACACCACCACATCACCACACCACCACACCACACCACACCATCACAACATCACACCACCACAACATCACACCACCACACCATCACACCACCACACGATCACACCACCACACCATCACACCACCACCCACCACACCACCACACCACACCACCACCACACCACACCACACCATCACAACATCACACCACCACAACATCACCACCACCACACCACCACACCACCACACCACCACGTCACCACACCACCACACCACACCACACCATCACAACATCACACCACCACAACATCACACCACCACACCATCACACCACCCACCACACCACCACACCACACCACCACCACACCACCACACCACCACAACATCACAACATTGTTGTGAGTTACCTTAAAGGTAACAGTCACCTGGAACACCAAAGGAGGTAGGACTTAATGCGCTCCTAGCACATTAAGGCATGCCTTAAGTTTAGGAGTTATGTTCAAGCACAACTGTCTACAATAGAATATATTCAGCAGTAATAAAACCAGAGAGAACCCTGTTTTCTCTCTCTTCACTCTTTGCTCTTCCCCACACAGCGTATATCACAACAAACATCACCACAACACCACCACCACAATACCACAACAACACTATCACACCACTACAACACCACAACAACACCACCACACCGCCACAACAACACCACAACAACACCACATCAACACCATAAACCACCACACAACCACCACATCACCACACCATCACGATAGCATTGCCACGCCATCACACCAACACTATGGCCACACCAACACCATACCATCACCACCACAACACCACAATATCACCACACCAGACCACCACAACACCACAATACCACCACAACAGCACCACACTACCACACCACCACCCCACAACAACACGACAACATCATCACAACACCATCACCACAGCACCACAACACCATCACAACATCATCACCACAATATCTCCACAACACCACCACAACACCATCACCACAACATCACCACAACACCACCACACCACCACAACACCACCACAACATCACCACAACACCACCACACCACCACAATACCATAACATCACCACAACATCACCACATCAATATTACCACTGCACAAAAGCACCACACCACCACAACACCACCACCACACCACAACATCACCACAACACCACCACCACAACACCACCACCACACCATCACAACATCATCACATCACCATCACCACAACACCATCACCACAACATCACCACAACATCACCACACCACCACAACACCACAACATAACCACAACACTACACCACCACACCACCACACCACCACACCACACCACCACACCACCACCACACCACTACCACAACAGCACCATCATCGCACCACCACAATATCTATCACTGCAACACCACCACACCAACACCATAACATCACACCACTACAACAACACCCCACAACCACCACAACACCACATCATCACCAGAGCATCACCACCACACCATCCCCACGGCACCTACAAAATATCACAATACAACCACAACATCACCACCACAACACCACCATCACCACAACACCACCACAACATCACATCAATACCACCACCACACCTACACCACCACAACATCACCACAACACCACCACAACACTACCACAACACCACAACACGACCACAACACTACCACAACACCACCACAACATCACTGCAAAAGCACCACAACATTACCACAACATCACCCCACAACATCACCACCACCACAACATCACATCTATACCACCACACCTACACCACCACAACATCACCACAACACCACCACAACACCACCACAACACCACCACAACACCACCACAACACCAACTACCACAACTCCACCACAACATCACAGCAAAAGCACCACAACATTACCACAACACCTCTCAACCACCACAACATTACCCCTAACTGAGCGTGCAGGAAAATGAGATTCTGACTCTTTTTCTGTCACCTATCTTTGAAGGTGTCCAGCTGCATGACTGCAGATTTGACTGTTGAAAACTGTAGACATAAAGATGGGAAGTTTTTTTGTGTGATCCTTCCTGATAGTGCCTTTTGATTAATAACACACCGCAATTGCAATTTCAAGATTGCATTTTCCTGAACACTCAGTTCTCTATATCACCACTACATCACCACAACATAACAAAAGCACCACAACATCACCATCACCCCATAAAGATCACTACAGCACTTCAACAACACCACTACATCACCACCCCACCACAACACCACAGCACAATAACACTACCACAACACCACAACATCCCACCATCACCACTACCACCACCACAACAACACCACAACATCCCACCAGCACCACCTGACTACCACCACCAGCACCACCTGACTACCACCACCACCTGGTGTTGGTGGTGGTGTGGTGGTGGTGGTGTTGTGGTGGTGGCTGTAGTGTTGGTGGTGGTGTTGTGGTGGTGGTGCACAACATCACCACCACACCATCACCACAACATCACCACCACAACACTACGGCACTACCACAGCACCACAACAACACCACCACCACAACACTACAGCACCACCAAAACATTGCAACAACACCACACCACCACAACAACCCAACAACATCACTACAACACCACCACAACACCACAACATAACTACAACACCACCACAACACCATCACAACACCACCATCACAACACCAGGTAACCACCACAACACCACAACTACAACAGCACCACAACATCACCACACCACAACATTACCAAATTATCACAACAGCACACCAGCATCACCATACCACCACCACATCATCATCACATCATTTCAATAACTCAGCAACGCCATCACCACAACCCACATCACAACAACACCACAACATCATAACAACACCACGCAGCATCACACCCACAACACCACCACAACATCCCCGCAACAACACCGCCACAACAGCACAACAGCACAACACATCAACACCGCCACAACATCACAACACCACACTTCAACATCACAACAACGCCAACACACCACAACACCACATCACCACATCACCACACCACCACACCACAACACCGCACCCACAACATCACAACATCATCACCACAATACCACAACAGCACCACAACCACACCACCACAACATCACTACCACAACAACATCACTACAACATTACAACATCACTACACAAACACAACTACCACATCATCACAACACCACATCACCACACCACCACAACACCACTACAACATCTTCACAACAATACCACCACAACACCACTTCAACATCACAACAACCACAACACCACATCACCACACCACCACAACATCACTACAACATTACAACATCACTACACAAACACAACTACCACATCATCACAACAACACCACATCACCACCACAACATCACCACATAACCACCATAACACCACAACACCTCCTCACCACCATAACAACACCACCACACCACAACACCACAACAACTCCACCATAACAACAAAACAAAACCACGCCACCACAACATCACCCAAAACATCAAACACCACGCCACCACAACATCACCCAAAACATCAAACACCACCACCACCGCCACATCACAACCCCACAACTCCACAACTCCACAACATCACCGCCACATCACAACCCCACAACTCCACAACTCCACAACATCACCACACCATCACAACACCATCACAACACCACAACAACACCACCACAACATCACCACAACTTCACCATACATCACCACGCCACCACAATAGCCACAACACCACCACCACAACACTACCACAACACCACCAACACTACAACACCCCAACACTACCACCACAACACCACCACAACACCCCACCACCAACACTACCAGCACAACAACACTGCAACAACACACCACCACATCACCACAACATCCACACCATCACCAACAACACCAAAACATCACCACAACATCACCACAACATCACCACCACATAACCACTACACCACATCACAACATCACCATACTATCACCGCCACCACAACATCACCATAACATCACCACAACATCACACCACCAACACAAAATCACCACCACAACAACACCACCACCACAACAACACCACCACAACAACAA
>JANDJZ010001015.1:0-17866 GCA_027943245.1 Acanthamoeba sp. SK_2022b | reverse complement strand
CGGGTTCATCAAGCGGCCAACGGGAGTCAAGGCGGCTCGGCGTACCGTTTTGGCCTCGGTCGTGTTGTTGGTGACGCGCGCTCGCACCGACACCGTGCGCGCGTGGAGGAGCTGGAGGAAGGGCGGCAGTATCTCGGGGAGATAGGGCAGGAGGCGCGCGCCCTCGACCTCGTGCAGCTCCTTCACCAGGGTGTTGGCCACCATGTCGTGCTCCGAGTGCTGCGGGGACTTGAGGATGGCCAGGAGCGAATTGACCGCCGTGCCCAGGTAGAAGTGGTCCCAGTCGCCGTTGTCCTGGTTGTGGACGAACTTGTCGGTTGTCACGGGCGATTGCGTGGTCTTGGCGTAGAACTGATTCTTGGCCGTGGTGGCTCGCAGCTGTCACGCGCACACGTGTGAGCGCCACCTCCGTGTGTCTATTTTCCGAGAACAAGCTTTGACAGATCAACTGAGGGTCGAGCCCAAACACTCTTACCTTTTTCACGAGCTGGTGGGCTTGCGGCGCCAAGGACTCGGAATGGGGGGCCACCGTGCCGTCGTACGCCGAGCTGACCAACGTCTGCTTGGCGCCCGATTCCTGCCTCTGTGTCATAGATACAAGGGAGGGGGCGAGTTGAGCGGCGTCGCCGACCTCGCTGACTGCCCGGGGGTGACCAAGAATGCATACCTTTTGCATCCTGATCTGCTCCAGTTTGTGGGTGTAGGGATCGAGCGCGCCCAGAATGCCCAGCACCTTGATCACCTCCATCCGCATGGAGTGCTGCTGCTGTGACTTGACCTCGTTCAAAATCAGGTCCAGCAGATCGGGGTAGCGATGGTAGGGTTCGATCACGTAGCCTG
Organism: Acanthamoeba sp. SK_2022b; assembly: GCA_027943245.1. Taxonomy (NCBI): domain Eukaryota; phylum Discosea; order Longamoebia; family Acanthamoebidae; genus Acanthamoeba; species Acanthamoeba sp. SK_2022b. Next base: position 17,026 of record JANDJZ010001015.1, on the reverse strand, counting down.
CCCCCCCCCGCCCCAAGGCAAGCCAATCAGACAACGTAACTCAAGTCGTCGTTGTAACATGATAGACTCGCCTCCCCCACACAGCCATGCGAGGAGGGGTACCCGTGGCGCTGGCGAGTTGTCCCAAGGCGCGCATGGCGGCCTCCCTGCGTGCAATGGGGCCAGATGTTCAAGCTGACCACCCAGAAAGACGGCGTGATCGCGAGCACGTTCCACTATGCCGACAATCAGGTTGACCTGAACGGCAACAAAATGTCGCTGCAGGAGTTCATCGGCCAGTTCGGCCTGCTGGGCGCCCCGGCGGAAGACGGCGAACCGGCGCAGGATGCACAACCTGCTCCGGCACCGGCGCAGTAAGCGTTTGAAAGCCTGATCAAGGGCCCCAATGGGGCCCTTTTTATTTACGTCGCGTAAACCGCATCGCGGATCTGCTGCGGATAGCGGCCGCACATGCCCTCAAACGCGGTGTTGGTCAGTATCACCACGCTCAGCTGCGCCTGTGGATCAAAGAACCAGCTGTGGCCGTAAACCCCGCCCCAGGTCAGCGTGCCGGCATGCTGCGGCGTCTGCGCCGCTTCTGCGTCCACCAGCAGCGCCCCGCCAAAACCGAATCCCCAGCCCGGCCCTTGCGTTTGCGCCTGCGCGCCCACGTGCGGGCTGCGCAGCAACGCCACCGTGTCCGGCTGCAAAATGCCCTGCCCGCCGCTGCGTAATGCCTCCACCAGCTTCAGCACGTCGTCGGCATCGCCGACCATGCCTGCGCCGCCGGAAGGATAGGCCCCGGCGTTGAGCACCCGCGCGGGTGAAAACAGCACCTCGCCCCCCGCCATCTCCTCCGGCAGTGCCACCCGCAGGCCTTCATGCATGCGCTGCGGCCCTTGCGGGGTGTTGTAATACGGCGTCGCCAGGTTCGCGGCGTCCGTCGCATGGAACGCGGTATTGCCTAGCCCCAGCGGCTGCGCCACCCATTCGACAAACAGCTGCGGCAGCGGCATGCCCGTCACCCGTTCCAGCACCGCACCAAGCACGTCGATCGCCAGCGAATAGTTGAAATGCTCCCCCGGCGCCGACAGCAACGGCGCCTGCGCCAGCAGCCGCAGGTTTTGCTCCAGCGTCAGCGTCGACAGCTCCACGCCGTCCTGGATCCCCAACTGATGATAAACGCCCGCCGGTGGTTGGTTCAGCCGGTAGTCCAGCCCCGCGGTATGGCTCAGCAAATGACGAATCTTGATCGTCGGGCGCCGGCCGTCGGCGAGCGCCGGAGTAAACCACGGCAGCCACTCGCTGACCGCGTCGTCCAGGCTCAGCTTGCCCTGTTCGATCAGGCGCAGCGCCGCCAGCGTGGTATAGGGTTTGGAGACCGACGACAGCCGGAACTGCGTTTCTCGCCGCATCGGCCGCCGCGCTTCGCGATCGGCATAGCCGGCCGCCCCGGCGTAACAAATCTCGCCCTGCCGCGCCACCAGCACCACGCTACCCACGATGCGCCCTTCGGCCATCGCCTGTTGATCGATCGCCGCGATCCGTTCTGTTAACGCCCGTTGTTCTGCCGACATGATTTTCATCTCGCGAATGGAAAGTAAAATCAGTCTAAAAGGTTCGTCATAAATTAAAATAAGGCATAATTTAATGAATCATTAAGCACAGGTTATTGATAGATGAGTTCACTCCTGCAGCTGCTGCCCTATTTCGAAGCCGTCGCACGCCTGGGCAACTTTACCCGCGCGGCCAGCCAGCTCGGCGTCACGCCGCCGGCGGTGTCGCAAAACATTCAGGCGCTGGAGAATCAGCTGGGAGTGCGGCTATTTCACCGCACCAGCCGCTCGGTGCGCCTCAGCGACGAGGGCCGGTTGTTCTATCAGAAGGTGTCGCCGGCGATGAGCCAGATCGACGTGGCGGCGGACGACGTGCGCGCCCTGGGCGCACAGCCGGCGGGCCTGCTGCGCATCACGCTGCCGCAGCTGGCCGCCTCGCTGCTGGTGATGCCGCACCTGGCGGAATTTCAACGGCGCTATCCCGACGTGCAGCTGGAGCTGTTTACCGAAGACCGCTTTTCCGATCTGGTGCTGGGCAGTTTCGATGCCGGCATTCGCATGCACGCCATGCTGCAAAAAGACATGATCGCCGTGCCGATCGACAACGGCCAGCGCCGGGTGCTGGTCGCCTCGCCCGACTATCTGGCGCGTTGCGGCGTTCCGGCCACGCCGGACGATCTGCCTGCTCACCACTGCCTGCGCTACCGTTTCCCCGGCAGCGGCAAACTGGAACCCTGGTATTTTAGCCTGGGCGACGATGAACGCGCGCTGGACGTCAGCGGCAGTTTGATTTTTAACGAAGATCGGCTGATCAAAGATGCCGCGTTGGCGGGCCTGGGTATCGCACAGCGTTTTCAGGGCACGGTGTTGCAGGAGCTGGCGCGGGGGCAACTGGTGGAAGTGCTGCCGGATTACGCCAGCGAAGCGTCGGGCTTTTTCATCTACTTTCCCGCCGGCAGGCATCTGCCGCTCAAGCTGCGCGCCTTTATCGATTTCATGCGCGAGCGGCGTGAACGGCAGCACCGGTGGTAGGGGCGCCTCGCCGGCGCCCCTGACCGTCAGCGCTTCTCCAGCGCCTGGATGATATGGTAAGTCGCTTCGACGCGATCGTCGTTCGGGAACCACTTGTTGGCCAGCATCACCACGGCGATATTCTTCGCCGGGATAAATACCGCGTAGGTGGAGAAACCGCCGGTGGAGCCGGTTTTGTTATACCAGCCGGCGCGCAATTCCGGCTGCGGCGGCGTGATGGCGGTGGCCGGCGTGCCGTTCATGATCATCCCGGCGTTGTTGCCTTCAATCAAACGCGACAGTTTCACCGGATACGGGTAGTTCTCCCACATCAGATCCTGCGTGAACGCGCCCGCCTTGTAATAACCGACGTGCGTCGCGGCCAGCGCGTCGCGCCACGGCTGCGCTACCTTCACCTGCTGCAGGTTGGCGTCCAGATAGCGAATCAGATCGCGGGCGTTAGACTTGATGCCGTAAGACTCGGCGTCCAGCGGACCGGGGTTGACCCGCACCGGCTTATCGTCCTTGCTGTAACCCTGCGCATAGTTGGCCATCTGCGCCGCCGGCACCTGCACGTAGGTGTGGCTCATGCCCAACGCCGGCAGCATCCCCTGTTCCATCGCCTGGATAAACGGCTGGTCGAGGCTCTTGGCGGCGATCATGCCCAGCATGCCGATGCCGAGGTTGGAATAGACGCGGTAGCTGCCCGCCGGGTGTTTCGGCTGCCAGGCCCGGTAATAGGCCATCAGCTGGGCGTTGTTGGTCACGTCATCCGGCACAAACAGCGGCAGGCCGGAGGTGTGGGTCGCCAGATTCAGCAGGCTGACGCCGTCGAAGGCGCTGCCGCGCAGCTCGGGCAGATAGTGGCTGGCCGGGTCTTTAAACGACAGTTTGCCCTGCTGCTGCGCATAGACCGCCAGCGTCGCGGTGAAGGTTTTGCTCAGCGAGCCCACTTCAAACAGCGTCTGCTCGGTGATCGGTTTACCGGTCTGCTTCGAGGCGACGCCATACGGGTAAATCTGCTGTTTGCCGTCGACCGACACGGCGATCGCCATGCCCGGCACGCCGTATTTTTTCATCAGCGGCTGAATAACGGCGTCGATATCCTGCTGCTGTGCGGCGTGCGCGGTCGGCAGGATCAGTGCGGCGATCAGCGCGGCCGCCAGGCGGTTCATTTTCGTCATGATAGAAGCTCTTAGGTTGCAGGGCATCGGCCGCGGCCAAAAGTTTTTATTGGCGTTATATACGGCGCTTTCCCTGATTGATGATGTCATTCCTTTACGGCTGCCGTGACACTCTGAGCAGCCGCGCCAAATATCGGATTTTGCCGCCGGGTTGACAAGCGATAATAATTTCAGCCAGCATAAAGAAAAACTTATGGCTATCGACAATGCGCAATCGACTTCCCCTCAACGCCCTGCGGGCGTTCGAATCCTCCGCTCGTCACCTGAACTTCACCCGCGCCGGTCTGGAGCTGCGCGTCACCCAGGCCGCCGTCAGCCAGCAGGTGCGCATGCTGGAAGAACAGCTGGGCATTCAGCTGTTCCGCCGCCTGCCGCGCGGGCTGGATCTGACCGAAGAGGGCCAGGCGCTGCTGCCGGTATTGAGCGACGCCTTCGACCGCATCGAGGCGGTGCTGCAGCAGTTCGAAGGCGGGCATTTCCACGAGGTGCTGACGGTGGCGGTGGTCGGCACCTTCGCCGTCGGCTGGCTGATGCCGCGGCTGGCGGCGTTCCGCACGGCGCACCCGTTTATCGATCTGCGGGTGCTCACCCACAACAACCTGGTCAATCTGTCGGCCGACGGCATGGATTTCGCCATCCGCTTCGGCGAAGGGCTCTGGCCCGCCACCTGCAATATCAAGCTGTTCGACGCGCCGCTGACGGTGCTCTGCCCGCCGGCGGTCGCCGCGCGCCTGCGCACGCCGCAGGATCTGCAGCACGAGCAGCTGATGCGCACCTACCGCAAGGATGAATGGGAGCGCTGGTTCGCGGCGGCACAGGTGACGCCGTGGCGGATCAACGGCCCGGTGTTCGACTCGTCAAGGCTGATGGTGGAAGGCGCTATCCAGTGCGACGGCGTGGCGCTGGCGCCGGTCAGCATGTTCCGCCGCGAACTGGCCGCCGGCGCGCTGCAGCGGCCGTTTGCCGCCGAGGCCGCGCTCGGCGCCTATTGGCTGACCCATTTGAAATCGCGGGATCTGACGCCGGCGATGAAAACCTTTATCGGCTGGATCCGCCGGGAGGCGGAAGAGGAACAGCGGCAGGGCTAGGCGGAACCGCGCCGGATCAGCGTCGGCGGCAGAATGACGTTCTGCGCCGGCAGGTCGGCGTCACCGATGCGCTGCAGCAGGCGCGCGGCGGCGCTGCGCCCCACTTCCCGCGCCGAGCTGGAGACGAAGGTCAGCGGCGGCTCGGTCAGTTCGGCCTCCGGCACGTCACCGAAGCCGATCAGCGCCACCTGCCGCCCGTAGTAGGCGTCTACCCCGTCCGAACCGATGCTGCGGCCGCTGCGCGCCAGGCCAAAATAGGCGCCGAGCGCCACCGACGCCTTGTGGCAGACGATGGCGGTAATGTTCGGGTAATGGCGCAGCAGTTGCTCCGCCGCTTCCGCCGCCTGGCGCTGCCGGCAATCGCACTCGACGATCCATTCGCTGCGAAACGGCAGGCCGTACTGCACCAGCGTGGCGCAAAAGCCGCCCAGCCGCTCGGCGCGCGTCAATGAATCGCTGTGGCCGCCGAGGTAGGCGATTTGGCTGTGGCCGCGCTTGATCAAAAATTCGGTGGCCAGCTTGGCGGCCTGCATGTTGTCCGGCCGCACCACGTCCACGCCATCGAGACCGCTGGAGCGCGCCACGCAGACCAGCGGTACGCCCTGCTCGGCCGCCTTCTCCTTCAGGCCCGCCGCCGCGCGAATGCCACCCGCCAGCACGATGCCGTCGACGCCCTGCGCCAGCAGCGCGTCAAACGCCCGCTGCAGGCCCTGGCCGTCGCGCCCGCTCTGCGTCAAAAACAGCAGCTTGTCGTGCGCCTCCAGCGCTTCGCTCAGCCCGGCGGTCATTTCGGCATAGAAAGGTTCGCAGATGTCGCGCAGAATAAGGCCAATCACCCCGGACTCCCCGCCGCGCAGCGTCGCCGCCGGGCGATTGCGCACGTAGCCCAGCAGCTCTATCGCCTGATTGACCTTCTCGACGGTGGTCGGCGAAATGCGCCCCTTGCCGCTCAACACCAGGGAAACCGTGGTGACCGACACGCCCGCCTGCTGCGCCACATCGGTGATGGTGATTTTTTTGATGCTCATAGTCTCTGCGAACCCGTTCCTGGGCAACCCGCCGTAATGATCAAGGGTATACCGAATCCGTTAGCTCAGTAAAACGTTTTACTGCCTGCCGCATTGTCGCCAAAAACCGGGCGGCAGATTTGTGATTGGCGGCGCATTTTTGCTAGGTAAAACGTTTTATCTTCTTTTTACCTAATCAGAAGTCCCCCTTTTTGCTCGTCTTTTCGCCAGGAGAAGTCGGTTATGTCAGCAGCCAACAAACCAAAAATCACCCTCTGGGAGTTCTTCCAGAGCCTGGGCAAAACCTTCATGTTGCCCGTCGCCTTGCTCTCTTTCTGCGGCATCATGCTGGGGATCGGCAGCTCGCTGAGCAGCCGCGACGTGATCACCCTGATGCCGTTTATCGGCCACCCGATCTTCCAGCTGATCTTTACCTGGATGAGCAAGGTCGGTTCCTTCGCCTTCAGCTTCCTGCCGGTGATGTTCGCCATCGCCATTCCGCTGGGCATGGCGCGCGAAAACAAGGGTGTCGCCGCCTTCTCCGGCTTCGTCGGCTTCGCCGTGCTGAATTTGGGCACCAATTTCTACCTGACCGCCGCCGGCGTGCTGCCCACCAGCGATCCGCTAGTGCTGAAAGCCAACAACATCCAGAACATTCTCGGCATTCAGTCGATCGATACCGGCATCCTCGGCGCGGTGATCGTCGGCATCATCGTCTATCGCCTGCATGAACGCTTCCACACTATCCGTCTGCCGGACGCGCTGGCGTTCTTCGGCGGCACGCGCTTCGTGCCGATCGTCACCACCGTGGTGCTGGGCCTGTGCGGCCTGGTGATCCCGCTGATCTGGCCGTGGTTCGCCGCCGGCATCACCGGGCTGGGCTGGGTGATCAACAGCGCCGGCGCCTTTGGCCCGATGCTGTTCGGCACCGGCGAACGTTTGCTGCTGCCGTTCGGCCTGCAGCACATTCTGGTGGCGCTGATCCGCTTTACCGAGGCGGGCGGTACGATGGAAGTGTGCGGCCACAGCGTCAGCGGCGCCCTGACCATCTTCCAGGCGCAGCTCTCCTGCCCAACCACCACCGGCTTCGCCGAGAGCGCCACTCGCTTCCTGTCGCAGGGTAAAATGCCGGCGTTCCTCGGCGGGCTGCCGGGCGCGGCGCTGGCGATGTATCACTGCGCCAAACCTGAGAACCGCCATAAAATCAAAGGGCTGTTGATTTCCGGCGTGGTGGCCTGCGTGGTCGGCGGCACCACCGAGCCGATCGAGTTCCTGTTCCTGTTCGTCGCGCCGTTCCTCTACCTGATCCACGCGCTGCTCACCGGGTTGGGCTTTACCGTGATGGCGCTGCTGGGCGTGACAATCGGCAATACCGACGGCAATATCATCGACTTCGTAGTGTTCGGCATTCTGCACGGCACCGCCACCAAGTGGTATCTGGTGCCGGTGGTGGCCGCCGTCTGGTTTGTCGGCTATTACGCCATTTTCCGCTTCGCCATCCAGCGCTTTAACATCAAAACGCCGGGCCGCGAAAGCGACAGCGCCGTCAGCCAGAGCGCGCCGGCCGGCGCGGTGGGCAAATCCGGCTACAACGTGCCGGCGATTTTGGCGGCGCTCGGCGGCCCGGACAACATCATCACGCTGGACAACTGCATCACCCGCCTGCGCCTGTCGGTCAACGACATGAGCCGGGTGGACGACGCGGCGTTGAAGGCCAACCGCGCCATCGGCGTGGTGCATCTCAACGAGCATAATCTGCAGGTGGTGATCGGCCCACAGGTGCAATCGGTGAAGGATGAATTAGACTCACTGATAGCCACGGCGCAACCTGCCGCGGCGCTGCAGGGAGCCACCCATGTTTGATTTCGCCACCCCGATCGACCGCCACGGCACCTGGTGCACCCAGTGGGACTATATCGCCGATCGCTTCGGCAGCGCCGATCTGCTGCCGTTCACCATCTCCGATATGGATTTCGCCACCGCGCCGTGCATTCTCGAGGCGTTGCAGCAGCGCCTGCAGCACGGCGTGCTGGGCTACAGCCGCTGGCAGCACGAGGATTTTCTCGGCGCGCTGCGCCACTGGTATCAGCAACGTTTCAACGCCGCCATCGACACCGCAACGGCGGTGTACGGCCCTTCCGTTATCTACATGGCGGCGCAGCTGATCCGCCAATGGTCCGTACCGGGCGACTACGTGGTGACCCATACTCCGGCCTACGACGCCTTCTACAAGGTGATCCTCGCCAACCAGCGCCAGCTGTTGGCCTGCCCGCTGCAAAAAGCCGGCGACGACTGGCGCTGCGACATGGCGCACCTTGAGGCCTTGCTGGCGCGGCCACAGACCAAGATCCTGCTGCTGTGCAGCCCGCATAACCCCACCGGCAAAGTGTGGCGCCGCGACGAGCTGCAGCAGATGGCCGAACTGTGCGAGCGCCACGACGTGCGCGTCATCAGCGATGAGATCCACATGGACATGGTCTGGGGGGAACACCGCCATACGCCGTGGAGCCAGGTGGCGACCGGCAGCTGGGCCCTGCTGACCTCCGGCTCCAAGAGTTTCAATATCCCGGCGCTGACCGGCGCCTACGGCTTCATCAGCGACGACGCCAGCCGCGAAGCCTACTTCCAGCAGCTCAAAGCCCGCGACGGCCTCTCCTCGCCGGCGGTGCTGGCGGTCGCCGCGCACGTGGCCGCCTATCGCCACGGCGAACCCTGGTTGGATTCCCTGCGCGACTATCTGCAGGATAACCTGACCTACGTCGCCGAGCGGTTGGAGCAGGCGTTTCCGGCGCTGGGCTGGCGCCCGCCGCAGGCCACCTACCTGGCCTGGATCGATCTGCGGCCGCTGGCCGTTGACGATCGTGCGCTGCAGCAGGTGCTGATCGAGCGTGAAAAGGTGGCGATCATGCCGGGCTTTACCTACGGCGAGGAAGGCCGCGGGTTCCTGCGCCTCAACGTCGGCTGCCCGCGCAGCAAGCTGGAGGCCGGCATGGACAAGCTGATCGCCGGATTGCGGTTGGGGCTGGGCGAGTAATAGCGCGAGGGGGCGAGCCTCTACCCGCCCCTCGATTACCCCTGAACAGGCGGAATGTCCTCCAGGCGGCGATAGACCGTCAGGCCCCGCTCGTTGGCCAGCCGCACGTCGTTATCGGCTCCCGCAGACGCCCCTTCGATGCGATACACCGCCTGACACTGCGCAATCAGCCGGTGGGCCACCGGGTAAAGAAACGCCTCGCTCACCGCATCGCCAACCTGAGTGGAACCCGCCGCCGCCGCCAAAGGCAGCGCCAACCACTCGCCGATCACCGGCACGTGCCCCCGCTGGTAAACCGCCAGCGCCGCCTGTTCCAGGCGCGCCAGATTGGCGGCGATACGCTGCGGATCGCCATCGGTGCCGCTGCGATAGGGGCCGGCGATCAAGATTTGTTGGGCTTTCATCGTTCTTCCTCCAATGTCCGGTTCAAGGCGACAAACTGCAGCAGCATGATGGTCTTGGCGTCAACGATCGTGCCCTGGCGAACCGCCTGCAGGGCTTGCGCCAGCGGCAGCTCGAGCACCTCCAGATCTTCCCCCTCCGCCGCCACCCCGCCGCCCTCGTTGATGCGGTCGCCCGCCTGATATTCGCCGACGAAAAAGTGCAGCTTCTCGGTGACCGAGCCTGGGCTCATGTAGGCTTCGAACACCTTTTCCACGCTCTGCACGAAATAGCCGGTTTCCTCTTCCGCTTCGGCGCGGATGCGCGCCTCCGGCGACGCGTTGTCCAGCAAGCCGGCGGCGGCCTCAATCAACATGCCGTCATGGCCGTTGACGAAGACCGGAAAACGGAACTGGCGCGTCAGGATCACCGTTTGCGCCTGCCGGTTGAACAGCAAAATCACCGCGCCGTCGCCGCGATCGTAGGTCTCACGGCTTTGTCGCTGCCAAACGCCATCGCGCCGCAGAAAATCAAAGGTGGTTTTTTTCAGCAGGTACCAGTCATCGGACAACACCCGGGTTTCGACAATGCGAACCCTGTCTTTGGTGGCTATCATCGGTTTACTCCGCCAGAGGAAGGAAATTGATACTATCGTGCAGCTTCGTGTATGATCAATGAATTTCGTGCAAAGCAAATTCGAGAGGAAAATGGCCATGTTGACCAGCCAGCGCAAGAAGATCATCCTGGAAAAACTGGCCCAGGACGGCCAGGTGTTGGCCAAGCAGCTCAGCGAAATGTTTGGGTTGTCGGAAGATACTGTCCGGCGCGATCTGCGCGAACTGGACGCCGAGGGGTTGCTGCAACGGGTACATGGTGGCGCCCTGCCGGTTTCCTCTGCCATTGCCAGCTTCGCCGAGCGCAATCAGTTGGAATCCGGCGCCAAACGCGCGATCGCCAAAGCCGCAGCGGCGCTGATCGCCCCCGGCCAGGTAGTGATTATCGACGGTGGCACCACCTCTGCAGAACTGGTCCGGCAGCTGCCGCTCAACCTGAACGCCACCATCGTCACCCACAGCCCCAGCGTCGCCGTGGGCCTGGTCGATCACCCCACGGTGGAGGTGATCCTGATCGGCGGCCGGCTGTACAAGCATTCGATCGTCAGCGTCGGCGCCGCCGCGGTGGAGGCGATGTCGCATATTCGCGCCGATCTCTATTTTATGGGCGTGACCGGCGTGCACCCCACTGCAGGGCTGAGCACCGGCGATCTGGAAGAGGCCTACATCAAGCGGGCGCTGGCGGCCCGCGCGGCGGAAACCGTGGTGCTGGCTTCCGCCGCCAAGCTTAACGCCGCCTCGCAGTATGCGATCGGTGACATTACGCTGGCGCATACCATCATCGTTGAACGCGCCACCGACGACGCATTGATCGCGCCGTTGCAGCAGGCGGGCGTCAGCGTGTTGAAAGCCTGATTCACGACAATAATGCGATACACCTCGCATTATTTGTGATGCAAGTCACTTTTTTATGCAACGAGATGGCAAGTTTCATTCATTTGTTTTTATACTGTTCTGCACTTTACCTACGATAAACTAGCGAGTGCCCAGCATGATCGATCCCCGCCTACCGCTTACCGACATTCACCGCCATCTTGACGGCAACATCCGCGCGCAGACCATTCTCGACCTCGGTCGCCAGTTCAATCTCGCCCTGCCGGCCAACGATTTGGAGAGCCTGCGCCCGCACGTGCAGATCACCCACGCCGAACCGGATCTGGTCAGCTTCCTGCAGAAACTGGACTGGGGCGTAGCGGTGCTGGGCGATCTGGACGCCTGCCGCCGCGTGGCCTACGAAAACGTCGAAGACGCCGCCAACGCCGGCCTGCACTACGCCGAGCTGCGTTTTTCCCCTTACTACATGGCGATGAAGCACCAGCTGCCGGTCGCCGGCGTGGTGGAAGCGGTGATCGACGGGATCCGTTCGGGCTGCCGCGATCGCGACATCGACATTCGCCTGATCGGCATCATGAGCCGCACCTTCGGCGAGGCCGCCTGTCTGCAGGAACTGGAAGGATTGCTGGCGCACCGCGACGGCATTACCGCGCTGGATTTGGCGGGCGATGAGCTGGGCTTCCCCGGCAGCCTGTTCCTCAGCCACTTCAACCGCGCCCGCGACGCCGGCCTGCGCATCACCGTGCACGCGGGCGAAGCCGCCGGCCCGGAAAGCATCTGGCAGGCGATCCGCGAACTGGGCGCCGAGCGTATCGGCCACGGGGTGAAAGCGGTCGAAGATCCGGCGCTGATGGACTTCCTGGCGGAACACGGCATCGGCATCGAATCCTGCCTGACCTCCAACATCCAGACCAGCACCGTGCCTTCGCTGGCGCAGCATCCGCTGGCCACCTTCCTGCGCCACGGCGTGCTGGCATCGATCAACACCGACGATCCGGCGGTTCAGGGCATCGAGATCGAGCACGAATACCGCGTCGCCGCGCCGCAGGCCGGGCTGACGCCGGAGGAAATCCGCACCGCACAGGAAAACGGCCTGAAGCTGGCCTTCCTCAGCGAGCAGGAAAAACAGGCGCTGCGCGCCAAAGTTCAGGGTTAAATCTCCCCAAGGCGCCAAGCGGCGCCTTCTTCTCACCCCCCCCCATTTTCTTCCGCCTGCTCGTCTTTATCGCTGTTTTCACCCATAGCTCTGCCGCAAGAGAGGAATTCCGTATGTCTGACAAACTACGCCGCATCGTGCTGACCGGCGGCCCGGGTTCGGGCAAAAGCACGCTCATCGACGTTCTTCATCGCCGAGGTTACCCGCATTCGCAGGAGGCGGGCCGGGCGATTATTCAGGATCAGGTGAGTATTGGCGGCAATGCGCTGCCATGGGGCGATCGCCAGGCTTTCGCCGAGCGGATGCTGGATTGGGAGCTGCGCTCATGGCGAGAAGCGACGGGCGCAACATGCTGGTTCTTCGATCGCGGCCTGCCGGATATCGCCGGTTACCTGACGCTGTGCGGGTTGCCGATCCCCGCCCCCTTAACCGCGGCGATCGGCGCTTTTCGCTATGCCGATACGGTGTTCATCGCCCCGCCGTGGCAAGCGATCTACGCGCAGGACAGCGAGAGAAAACAATCTTTCGCCGAAGCCGAGCAGACCTACCAAGCGATGCTGGCCGTCTACCGCCGATCGGGTTATCGGCTGCAGGAACTGCCGCGCGCCTCACCCGACGAGCGCGCCGACTTTCTGCTCGACGCGCTGGGCCGCCGTTAGCGGCCTGTGCTTTATTTGGCCACCAGCGCCTCCGCCTCGGCCCGCTGTTTGGCGGTTTTACGCGCATAGCGCTGCGCCAGCACCGCGCACACCATCAGTTGCACCTGGTGGAAAATCATCAGCGGCAGCACCATGGCGCCCACCGCTGCAGCCGGGAACAGCACGTTGGCCATCGGGATGCCGTTCGCCAGGCTCTTTTTCGAGCCGCAGAAAACGATGGTGATCTCATCGGCGGTATTGAAGCCCAGCCAGCGCGCCGCATAGGTGTTGATCACCAACACCACCGTCAGCAGCACCAGCGACATCACCAGGATGGTCAGCAGCGACCAGCCGTCGATACGGTGCCAAATCCCTTCCACCACCGCCGCGCTGAACGCGGTGTACACCACCAGCAGGATCGACGAGCGGTCGGTCAGGTTGATCAGCTTGCGATGGCGATCGACCCACTTGCCGATCAGCGGCCGCGCCAGATGGCCAACCACGAACGGCACCATCAGCTGCAGAATGATTGAACCGATGGCGTGCAGCACGTCGGTGTTGCCGCCCTGGGTATGCATCAACGCCCCCACCAGCAGCGGCGACAGGAACACGCCGAGAATGCTCGACGCCGAGGCGCTGCAGATCGCCGCCGCCACGTTGCCGCCCGCCGCCGAGGTAAAGGCGATGGCCGATTGCACCGTGGCCGGCAGCGCGCACAGGTAGAGGAAGCCGAGATAGACCGTCGGCGTCATAATGCCCGGCACCAGCAGGTTCATCGCCAGCCCAAGCAGCGGGAACAGCGCAAAGGTACTGAGGAACACCAGCAGATGCAGCTTCCAGTGGCTCATGCCGGCGACGATCGCCTCGCGCGACAGCTTGGCGCCGTGCATAAAGAACAGCAGCGCGATGGCGGCGGTGGTCAGGTGTTCAAAGAAGGTTTTCCAGATGCCTTCGCAGGGGAACAGCGAGGCGACGATCACCACCAAAATCAGAACCAGCAAAAATTTATCAATGCGCAAACGCTGCAACCAGGACATGAAACGGATTTCCTTGCACGTAAAGTCGTAAAAAGGCCCGACGTTGCGCCGGGCCACTGGAGAAACGGGCGGTATCAGGCCACCGGCAGCGCCTGCTGCAGCCGGGCCGACTCCAACCCCAGTTCGATCAATGCCATCACCGCAATGGCGTCGGCGGCCGGCACCGGGTTTTCGCCTGTGCCGGCGATCGCGTCGCGCACCGCGGCGTAATAGGCCGGGTAATTGCCGGGAATGTTGAGCAGCGGTTGCTCCGCCAGCAGATCGCCACGTGACAGCGTCACCACGCCGTCGCGCATGTCATAGCCCCAGTCGGCCTGCGGCAGGCGCTCGCCGGCCTTCAGCCGGTCTTCCTGCGGGTCCAGGCCGTATTTGATATAGCTGCCGCGGGTGCCGTGCACCACGTAGCGCGGGCTCTCCGCCGCCGCCAGCATGCTGGCGTGCAGCACCACGCGGCGATCGCCATAGCTCAGCAACGCGTGGAAATAATCCACCGCCTGCGCGCCCGGCCGCAGCTCCCCCAAATCGACGAACAACCGGTCGGGCTTGCCGAATAACTGCAGCGCCTGATCGAGCAGATGCGGCCCTAAATCGTACCAGATTCCGCTGCCGACGCCGCCTTGTTCGCGCCAACGCTGGCGCACCTGCGGCCGGTAGCGATCGAAATGCGACTCGAAATAGACCACCTCGCCCAGCGCACCCTCATTCAGCAGCGCTTTCAGGGTAAGGAAGTCGCTGTCCCAGCGGCGGTTGTGAAATACCGACAGCAGCAAACCGCTCTGCTGCGCCTGCTGTTGCAGCGCCTGCGCTTGTGACAATGTCACGGTAAACGGTTTATCCACCACCACATGCTTGCCGGCGGCCAGCGCCTGCTGCGCCAGCGGGAAATGGGTATCGTTGGGGGTAGGAATCACGATCAGATCGAGGGCCGGATCGGCGAACAGCGCCTGCGCATCGCCCACCACCGCCATCGACGGCCAGTCGGCGTGCACTTTGCCGGCATCGCTGCTGGCGACGGCGGCCAGCTCGAGCCCCGGCGTACCGGCGATCAGCGGCGCATGAAAGGTTTTGCCGGCGTAGCCGTAACCGACCAGCCCAACACGAATTTTTTCAGCCATGGGATTTCCTCTTGCAGGCTCACGACAGACCTTTCGATTTGACACCATGCGGCCGGATGGAACAAGAAGTAAATGAGATGTTAATTTGAAGCAGGCTCAATACGGCGTCGAGTAGCCAAACGTGCTGCCACGCGCCGCGATGCCGAGCTATCCGGTTGATAGAGATGACGAAGCCGGTATTACCCGCTAAGCTATGCCGCCTGTGATCCCCGTTTCAATCAGGAAGCCTTTATGTCTCAAGCTGAATACTCTCGTATCGGCGGTTGGTTGCTGGCCCCGATGGCCTATCTGATCGTCACCCTGCTCAGCGCCAGCCTGATGCTGCTCCTGTACGCCATGGCGATCTTTATGCCCGAGTCGCGCGACTACCTGCTGACCAACGCCCAGGCGTTTACCCTGCAATGGTACTTTTCGGTGCTGACCACGCTCTTGATGTGGTGCTTCACCCTGTGGCTGCTGTGGCTGTTTTGCCAGCGCTCGCAGCGCTTCCCCAAGCTGTTCTTGCTGTGGCTGCTGATCACGGTGATCCTGGCGGTGAAAGCCTTCGCCTTCGCGCCGGTGCCGGATGAAGTGGCGGTGCGCAGCCTCGGCTGGCCGCTGCTGATGGCGGCGTTGCTGGTGCCTTACATCAAGCGCTCGCAGCGGGTCAAAGGGACCTTTACCGAACGTTAAAGGCGCTTGCAGCACGTTTTATTGGGTGATTTGTGTAAATTTTCACCAAAAAAGGCAATACCCCTGCGATTCATATGTTGTCGTCCGGCCGCCGATTCCCGATAATAGGCGGCTTTTATTTTTTTAGGCATCGCAATGACCGAATACCTGCTCCTGTTTGTCGGCACCGTACTGGTGAACAACTTCGTTCTGGTGAAGTTTCTTGGCCTGTGCCCGTTCCTCGGCGTTTCCAAGAAGCTGGAAAGCGCCATCGGCATGGGAATGGCCACCACCTTCGTCATGACGCTGGCCTCCGTCAGCGCCTGGGTGATCAACACCTTTATTCTGGTTCCGCTGGATCTTGTGTATCTGCGCACGCTCTCCTTCATTCTGGTGATCGCCGTCGTCGTGCAGTTCACCGAGATGGTGGTGCGCAAAACCAGCCCGGCGCTCTACCGCCTGCTGGGCATCTTCCTGCCGTTGATCACCACCAACTGCGCGGTGCTGGGCGTAGCGTTGCTTAACGTCAACCTCGGCTACAACTTCCTGCAGTCCGCCGTTTACGGCTTTAGCGCCGCCGCCGGCTTCTCGCTGGTCATGGTGCTGTTCGCCGCCATTCGCGAACGCCTGGCGGTCGCCGACGTGCCGGCGCCGTTCCGCGGCTCCTCGATCGCGCTGATCACCGCCGGGCTGATGTCGCTGGCCTTTATGGGCTTTACCGGGCTGGTGAAATTCTAATGACTGCGTTGTGGATAGCTATCGCGGCTTTAAGCGCGCTCGGGCTGCTGTTCGGACTGGTGCTGGGCTATGCCGCGCGCCGTTTTGAGGTGGAAGAGGATCCGGTCGCCGAGCAGGTCGACGCGATCCTGCCGCAGAGCCAGTGCGGCCAGTGCGGCTACCCCGGTTGCCGCCCCTACGCCGAGGCGGTGGCCAACGGCGAGATGATCAACAAATGCGCGCCGGGTGGCGAACAGGTGATGCTGAAGCTGGCGGAGCTGCTCAACGTCGAGCCGCAGCCGCTGGGCAGCGAAGCCGCCGCCGAGCCGGAGCGTAAAGTGGCCTATATCGACGAGGCCAACTGTATCGGCTGCACCAAGTGCATTCAGGCCTGCCCGGTGGACGCCATCGTCGGCGCCACCCGCGCCATGCACACCGTCATCACCGACCTCTGCACCGGCTGCGATCTGTGCGTCGCCCCTTGCCCTACCGACTGTATTGAAATGAGACCGGTCGCCACCACCACTGCCAACTGGAAGTGGGACATGAAGACGATCCCGGTGCAAGTGATCCACGTGGAGCAACATGCTTAATCTGTTCGCCGCCTTTAAAAAAGACCGGATCTGGGATTTCGACGGCGGGATCCATCCACCGGAAATGAAAACGCAATCCAGCGGTGCGCCGCTGCGTGTCGCTCCCCTGCCCAAGACCTTTATCATTCCGCTGCAGCAGCATCTGGGGCCGGAAGGCGAGCTGTGCGTCAACGCCGGCGATCGGGTGTTGAAAGGCCAGCCGCTGACCGTCGGCCGTGGCCGCACCGTGCCGGTACACGCCCCAACCTCGGGCACCGTCAGCGCCATCACGCCGCACATCACCGCTCACCCTTCCGGGCTGACGGAACTGTGCGTGATTATCGAGGCGGACGGGGAAGACCGCTGGTGCGAGCGCGATCCGGTGGCGGACTATCGCCAGGCTCCCGCCGCAGAGCTGATTCAACGTATTCATCAGGCCGGCATCGCCGGTC